>CP144700.1:55354494-55649494 GCA_036885675.1 Vigna mungo
GTTTTTTTAATCATGTTATCTATATGCACGCAAGTACTTAAATTATTATGTTTTAAAACGGAAAATAAAAGAATATTACATTTTAAGTTCAAAAACCACAATCAATAAAAAGAAATAGAGAAGTTACGTGAAAATTTGCCCAAATTCAGATCAATCTTTCTTTTGTGGGATTAAAAAAAATCAGTTTTTGCTGTTCAATATTTCATTAATATTTCAGCGATGAATATTTTGACGCAAAAGTTGGTAACTGTACAAGAGCCAACGTCACTCCTGAGGTATAACCAGACCAGATTATGAAATATTAAGAATGGAAGGAAAGTGTTAAACAGCTGTTGAAATTCGGATGAATAATATATATATATATATATATATATATATATATATATATATATATATATATATATATATATATATATATATATATATATATATATATATATATATATATATGAAGTTTGTAATGTTAAAAAGCTGAAAAGCAATTAGACATTTTTCTCTGTTTGATTGTAGATAATTGTAAATAACGGCTAGTACATGAGATTGAAACACCTGTCATGCATTGCTATATCAACATCTTAAAATCACTATTCTTCTTGAATTTTAACCGAAACTGAACGTTAACTTTTTCAAAACTGAACCTTAGCTGGACTTTCTTTTTCGCCAAGAGGGGTTCATGAATTATTGAGTTAAAGGACGCCCCCTTATCTATCTACACTTCTTCATAATACCACTTTTACAGAATTTCCTTTCCTTTATCATCTTTTAAATCTTTTGATTATCATTCTCAAAAAATTACTTCAAAATCTGTATACTTGATATTTTCACAGATTTTACCAACAATATTTACAATGAATGAGCACATTTGAATTTAAGTTGGTTTTAAACTATTAGATTTGGCCAAACCCATTTTTGAACAAGTTTAATATAAAAGTCCAAGTGTATCCTTTCGAATACATTAAAAAGGGGGAAATAGGAAATGTATACATAGAAGTCCTTTAGCCTCATTATTATTTTTCGTGAATTGTGTCTAAAATCTTAAGATTATCCTAAACTATCACTAGATAATTGAATAAAATTAAACACTTAATAACATTATCAACAGTCTGTTGAAGCTGTCTTTAGTTTCTTTGGCTTGATGTGTTGTTGCATCATCATATTCTAGATGATGTGTCAATAATATGTATTGGCTTGCAATGATACGACAATGAAAAATTGCTTCAAAACATTTTCTGCATTGTTAACACTATCTATAAATTAAAAAAATATACAAGAGAACAAAATACTGCCTTTCTTTTCATTGTAGTTTTGCAAACAAGTTCAATCAGCGACTCTAACTTTCCAACCAAGGATGAAGAGCATTAAATAACGATGTAGTGAGAAATGTATTATTGGACGCACTCTAGACTATAAAACAAAAGTTATCTAGAGTGTGGATCTTATTAGCTGTCAAAGCAATTTCCCTTATTGAATAGGATTATAGCAGTAAAGTAAACAGCAGGAGTGGATATCTCCATAAGCAACACCAGGCAGTAGCATAAACATCAGCTCTGCTGGATTCCACTTGGCCATGACTGATTTTTAACAGGCTTCAGAATAGCTTCAACTTCTGATAGAGCCTCTTCATCAATGCCACTATTAGCTAGTTCTCGTGCAGCAGCAACATTTTCCTCCACCTATTTTGTTATATTGTCCCAGTTAGAACAAGCTTGGATAGCTTAGCAAGACAGTAACATCAACTATTCTAAGACATTCTTTGAATTCCATCAATACACCAAGATAAAAGATGTATTATCAAATAACAAACCGCGACAGTTTGCGGTACTGCAATCAATTAGAGCCAGGAAATTTCCTTAGTATGTACTTTACTCATGCAATACTGACCATTAACTTTCAGTATAAGATAATAAGACATTGCATTAGCATATACCTTTATTCTCAATATTGGTTTTTTATTTATTATTTAGTTGGTGGGTGCGAAAAGGACAGATGAACAAACCGTAGTTATTTTACAGAGGAAGATTCTCACATGTTTCACTGAACACAACAAGGAGAAAGGTAAGTAATTTATAGACCAAGCCATACAAAAGCTCTAGAGCAAGGAGCTTGCATGCATTATACACAAAATTCAATAGATTTTGACAGTAAAGATATATACAAATAAACATGGCAATTCAGGAAGACTGAAACCGAACCTGTTCAACGGACTTCATGCCTACAAGCACTGATGAGATTTCCTTATTCAACAAGCTGTACTGCAACGCTAACTTTGAAATGTTTTTTCCCTTTTCTTTACAATGAGCGGCAGCAGCTTCGCATGCAGACTGCAAATTTCCAAATTAAAATACAAATATGGCAAAAGAAAGACCATACTAAAAGAATACAGAGCAGTAGTAGCCTATAGTTGGATCCGTTCATAAAGATATTGCAAAAGAATGACGAAAGTCAAGATTTTTCTTCCAACAGATGACTACTTCGTCTTCCTTCTTTTTATGTTCTTTTTTTTCATCTCTAAATTTGTAATGCTTTACTTCTTTTCAGACGAACTGGGTCACTTTCTTTCACAAGACATTCAATCACAAAACCGAACTTTAGGCAAAGAATGGAAGGGAACAAATATTATGCAGTTTCGTAATCAAACTCAACAATGACTTGGTTTAAGAGAACATTGGGTCATGATCACTGACTCATTTATTTCCTTTCCTCTCTCATTTTAGGTTCTTCCGTAACTGAAAATAGTATTATTATTTCATTTTCACCAAATGCGTCTATTTAAGCTAATTTAACATCAGTGAGAGTGAAAACTAGGAGTATAATTGAAAAGAAAAACATTAACATAGTCTTTCGAACCTTCAAAAGGAGAATTAAATTGAAACAAAAAGAGTAGTGTGTGATGTGAATTGAATTAAGGTTGAATGAGTATTTGAGAGTGAGAAAACGCAGAATGAAAGTGCAGACCTTGAGTTGGGGCGAAGCCGGATGCCATGGAGGTGGGCCAGCATGAGTGAGAAGACCCATGGAGAGAGGAGAAGCATTAATGATGCCAACCCCTTTGGCCTTCAAATAGGGTATCAAATCCCCCAAACTGGAGTCGTTCACAGAGTAATGGCAATACGAAAGCACCACATCAAGCGTCCCAGGCGGAACCCTATCAAGCACGTAACTGAAAATCCCCAGGGGAAGCCCCGTTATGCCGATGAAACGCGTCTTCCCCGCCTCCTTCAATTTCACCAGCGCCGGAATCGTCTCGTTCACGATCTACCAAACAACAACAACAACAACAAATCAATCAATCCTTCGCTTCCATGAAACGCAAGAAGCTGAACGAGAAACGACAGAGGCAGAGGTAATTAACCTGGTCTAGGGAACCGAACTCGATGTCGTGGCACTGGAGAATGTCAACGTAATCAAGCTGCAACCTCTCCAAGCTCTCTTCCACGCTCCTCGTGACTCTCTCCGCGCTGAAATCAAAACCGTCGACGTACCGTCCGCACTTCGTCGCCACAACGTAGGAGCTCCGAGGAGCTTCGAGAGCCTTCAGTGCCTTCCCCAGCACTTTCTCCGACAGTGTCCCGCCGTAATACCTTCAAATTTTCAGAGAAAATCAACATATATATGTATTTATGCATGCATGAGAGAATGTAATTGGAGCGTGGGTGGCGGCGTACGGAGAAGTGTCGAAGAAATTGACGCCGGATTGAAAGGCGAGGCGAACGGAAGCGTTGGCCTGTTCCTCGGAAACTGTGCCGAAGACATTGCCCAGTGGAGAAGCTCCGAAACCGATGCAGCTGAGTTTCAGTCCGGTTCTACCAAGCTCACGTAACTCCATTTTCTCACTCTCTCACTCTCTCAAACACACACTCTTCTTTCTTTCTTCCATCACACAACAATGGATGATTACCATTTATGAATTTGAAAGAAACTTGCAAAGTGGACCCACCCAGCCATTGTTTTTCTGACTGGACTGGATTATTTCATATTAAATAAATAGTAGATTTCGTATAATAATTATATTTTGGAAAATATACTTCGTCAACAACTTTTGACAATATTTAGACACGGGTCTACATGTGAATGGTCCATATGGAAAACAATTTTAAAAATAAAAATAACGTGGAAAGAGAATTGATAGGGTTTTCAAGTTGGATAATGATATTTAGATAACATTCTTTTCACAATATTTGAACATTGATTATGTGTCAATCCGTGATTGATAAAAAATTACTTCACAATCAATAATAATAATCATAAACATTATTGTGGAGTAATTTTTGACCAATCACGGATTGACACGTAATCAATGTTCAAATGTTGTAAAAAAAAGTTGTCTAAACATCATTATCCTTTCAAGTTTTGAAGGTTCATTTTCACTTTTTAGAATTTGAATCTGAGTCAAGGTTAGAAAGAGAACCGAATCTATAAAAGAAAGAACGCGAACCCTAGAGAGAGTCTCACTTCCTCCCATCCCAAATTGACCACTTCAATAGTCTCTCGAACTCCCTCCTCCTCATCTTCAACAAGATCGGCGACGTCAAAGCCTTAGGCCACTACTGCGTCATTTCTCGCTGCTTCCACTCCCTCGTACCTCAAGTCGAAAAACGTTGTTGTCCGCGTTGACTGTTTCATCTCCGACGACGACTCTTCCTCCTCCTCCACCGTCTCCGACAAACAACGTTTTCGACCTAAGGTACGAGGGAGTGGAAACGACAAGAAACGATGCAGCAATGGCCTAGGGCTTTGACGTCGCCAATCTTGTTGAAGACGATGAGGAGGAGGGAGTTCAAGAGACTATCGAAGTGGTCGATTTGGGATGGGAGGAAGTGAGACTCTCTCTGGAGTTCGCGTTCTCTCTTTTGCAGCTTGGGTTCTCTCTCTAACCTTGCCTCATATTCAAATTCTGAAAAGTGAGAATGATTCTCCAAAACTTGGAAACCTTGTCTCATTCTCTTTCCACGTCATTTTCATTTTTAAAATTGTTTTCTATGTGGACCACTCACATTTAAACACGTGTTCTGTATTTAAATGTTGTCAAAAGTTGTTGTTTAAGTATCATTTTCCTTATATTTTTTATGGGTACTTTAGGAAATGAATTACATCTATGGTGAAAAATAAAGTATCTAATAGTTTTAAGGATCAAACTAAACTACCTTTCAAATCTTTCCTTTTGCGCCGTGGAATTCTCATTTGCACCTTCTGCAAAATATATAAAATTTCTTTGCACTCTCAACAAATTTATCATTTCTAGAAAAATACGAAATAAATTTAATACCTTTTTAGGGAAACCATTTCAGATATTATGGAATAAGTTCTTTTAAGAAATTTAAAATCTCAGCATTAGAATTATGAAGTACTTGACTTTGACTTCTTGATAGCCGTTGCAAATTTATTGAAAACTATATGGACAATTATAAATTTTGTCCAAATATCGTTTTATAAAAATTATTAAAAAGTGGTAATCTTTTGGACAGGCAAGCTTAGTGAATTGGTAAATGTATTTGTTGATAAGGTATGGTGGCTGAGAATTGGTAAATAATTACATTTTAAATTTTTATTTAAGGATTGTCTCCATTATTTTGGAACAATTTGAATATTTACTCATGAAATCAAAATTCTTTTTTTTTTTTTAAAAGAATTGTGATAATATGACATGAAGAATGTTACTAGTATAACTCTTTAAATAAACTATTTATTTTAACTTATTACAAAGTTAAAACTAAATTATGAATTTTACTTCTTTATCTCAGGATTTATGACTCCTTTAATATCTATTTTCTAATCTAAAATTTAATGTAACTTTTTACTCCAAAGGAAAAGTTTATACAAAAACATTAGGATTACCATTTTTATAGAGTTATTACTCCAAAATATACAATATTTTCTTTAATGACTAGATTCTAATCCATTAGACAGTAAGTTCTCATTCAAAATTCAAAATTCTCCCAACAATATTCAACTATTATCACACACATGTTTTAATTTTCTTAAAAATAAGATAAATGAAAGTAGTAATTCATCTTTCAACATATAATTTAACACACACAGTCAAAACAAATATCATATAAAATGATATATATTTCAATTTTTTTAATGAAATTAAAATTCAGTTTGGTGTTTTAATTCAAATTTTGTGAAATGATAATGACAATGAATATCTTTTTCATTCTTTTAAACAAATTATGGCTTCTCATGACATTCTCCTTCAAACTTCATGTGTTTATACACTTCAATAAAATAGGATGACTAAGTGAAAAAATAACATTTTATTGAAACAACTCGCATTTTTTTAATTCATGGTGAGGTTCCTCAATATTTTTAGTATGATGTTACTGTATGTTATCTCATCGCATGTCCCATTTGGTTTTAGATAATAAAATATCTCATTCTATTTTATTCCCTCATGAACTTCTTCATCCTTTATCTCTAAAAGTCTTTAGTTTTACATGTTTTATTCATAATTTTAGTCCTGATTGCTCCTTGAAAATTGTACATGTAATACTTCAAAATTTCTTTCATCCATTATTTCTTGGCCAACAACATTTCTTTATCTCTCATGTCATATTGTAGCATTTGGAATTCTTACTTTCTTCGAATTTGATTTACCATAATGTTTGAAATTACATTTCTTGGATGTATCTTTATTACTGAAACATTCACTTACTTCAACTTCCCACTCTTTCTTCTTTATTTTTATGTTTGGATTTTTTGTTTTCAAGAACAACACATCCTTAAGAAATACATTTTGTTAAACTAAGTAAAATATGATGGAGATGCTTTTAGAATTTTGAGCTATTCCATGATAAATTTCTGTTCTCAAAAAAGTCAAATTTTTTAATAATGTTATTAATGGTTATTAGATAATTCAAACGTGAGAGTTATAAGACAACTTAGTAATAAGATTAAAAAAAAAAAAGATAACGTGAGAGTTATAAAACGACTTAGCAATAAGATTAAAAAAAAGGATAAGAAAGGTTGTGGATTCAAATCTATATTAATACTCGACAATTATAAAAATTAGTTTGATGAATTTATTGAAAGATTTTTCATATACATGTTTTTCATACATATGAATTGATAGATATATATCCAACCCTAACCACGTATCTAAAGGGACATTACTTGTCAAAATACAATTTTCCTAGTATATGTTGTTGGTGTCAGTGGCTACTTAACGTCACTTTTCTTTCTTCCTTTCGAACGACAAAGTATAATCATTTCAACACTGAACACCGTTTGATTGATATGCTCGTTCCAACGGGCCAGACTGTACTTCGGAAGACAAGTTTTTCACCGCCACACATGCTACTAGGGAATTGGCTAAAACCTTCTGAAGTCAATGGAAACTGTTGCATTTCACAAAAATTGGGAAACTGTGCTGTATGAGTCATTAGGCTTATAAATCATATTTGAAAATTGCAATAAACGAAATGCTTATTCATGATCAACATTTAACCACGTTATCCCATAGGCTTTCGTTTATTTTGTTAATTAATAGCTGATGATGGTGTCACTGCCCTTCTCAAATGATCTTTGACCAAGAAAATGAGAGACTCGGAAAGAGACAAGGAAATGACTTAACAAAACAAAGCAAATAAACACGTACCTTGAGGCTTTGGACACGATGACAGGGACCACATGATGATTCTTGTTTTTAAGCTCTTGATCAGGATTTCAATGACTAGTTGGTGAAGAACACCCCAAAGTCCACAAAAACAACAGAAGTTGGGACACTGATTTGTCATTTTGAAGGCAACAACACAATATAAAATGAGTTGAATCTATGTTCCTTGATTGAAAATGTTAGCTTTCATGGTTGTCCAAGACAATTCACCCCATAAAACCCGTGAGTATGATACTGCAACTGTTCTATAAGTTGAGATACAGTAACGTCAAGTAGGACAAAGGTTATCTATCACAATAACCAAATATATAAACTGCTGTTTCTGGGACATAGTACTCTCATTCTATACTATACTGAATATACTGCAATATCTGTTTATGAGTAAGTTTCTTATCTTCAGCAACTTTCTCATAAAGATCTTTAATTATAGTCGACAATGTACATGTAAATGTACTAAAGAATCATGGAGTGTTTGTGGTCTCATGATATGGGGATTTTTTTTTTTCTTACATGTATTGGGTTAGGGATCACTTATAACACAAATATGCATCAACTAGTTGAAAATTAAAGTACCAAAGCTTATCAACTTTAAGCTGACTATTGACTTTTCTTCCAGGATATTACTTCTAGCTCTTTTGATTGCAGAATTGGCTTTGTTATGGAGATCTCATCTATCAGAGAATTACCTGATATGGTAAGAACTATGAATAGCTCTTGTAAATAATGATATTTGAATCTAGGGTAACTTTTTCCCTCTACTTAGTTGATAGAGAATCTTTTTCTAAAAGTTGGAAGGATTTAACACTTTAAAATCTGCATTTCGTTGTTAAATAAGAGATATCTACTATAGCAATAAGTAGCAGATGAAAATACTTGAACCTTTTCCTTGGTAGAGCTTGGTTGTTGAAATGTTTTTCATGAAAGGTTTTTATGGTAAATATATGATGTTTTCTGATCTAGAAGCAGCAGGAAATAATGGAGGATCCTAATTTGCTCCGTCAGTGGCACCTGAGTTCTATTGATGACCCTAACTTACTGCCAATAGCTTCTACTTTTGGAGAGACTTTTCAACAACATGCATTTACTTATCCAGACTTCAATCCCAAAGCTTCCATGGAAACTACACTAATGGACATTGAAAGACCAACAAAACATCATAAAAACATCAGCTGGAATCCCATAAAAAGTTCTGCTCAGACATCAGATTCACAATATGTATCTTTCCCAAATCTTCTTTCGTTTATGGATTCCAATCACACAAGTCCATTGGGATTAGTGAAGGCCAATGAGGTGGCTTGTCCTATAACCAATAGCACAACTTCTCTGGACACTTTCTCTCAAGGAATCTTGGGGAATCATAACTATCTCTTTAAGGCATGCCAAGAGACCAAAAAGAATGGAAGACGTTCAAAAATTTCTCATCCTCAAGACCACATCATAGCTGAAAGAAAGCGAAGAGAGAAGCTCAGCCAGCGTTTCATTGCCTTATCTGCCCTTGTTCCTGGACTACAGAAGGTACAATATATATCAATGTAAATGCTTTTATGTGGTTCCATTTTACTGTATATGCTGTACACTGAGCACTATGTTAGTCCTTCAAATTATGTAACTGTTGTTATCATTTTAGTTCTTAGGTAACCCTAGTCCATGCAATTTGAAAAGGCTAACTTGATAGAAAATTTAAGGACCAATTAGACATAAATTCGAAGATTAAAATACAAGTGGAAGGTAATTTTAAAGATTAAACTGTTGATTAATTAACTCCTACTAGCTGTGTAGTTGTTAAACAAGTAGGTATATCCTAGCGTTACCATTTTTGTGTCCATTCTGTGTGCTTCTATCACATGCATTGGTCACATTTTTCAATCAGACGGACAAAGCTTCTATTCTTGGAGATGCTATCAGCCACTTGAAGCAATTGCAAGAGAAAGTAAAGGCTCTTGAGGAGGCACAAAACATGAAGAAAACTGTGGAGTCTGTGGTAATTGTGAAGAAATCTCAACTGTCCTATGATGTTAACAATTCTTCAGAATATGATGGTCCGTTATTTGACGAAACAATGCCCGAAATTGAAGCAAGATTTTGTGGGAGAAATGTCCTCATAAGAGTTCACTGTGAAAAGACCAAAGGTGTGGTGGAAAAAACAATCCATGAAATTGAGAATCTCCACCTGAAAGTCACCAACAGCAATGCCATGGCATTTGGGAGATGCGCCATTGATATGACAATTATTGCTCAGGTATAATCTTTGTACAACAGTAGCATGTATAGCAGTAACATCTGAAGTGCAGAAAAGATATAAATGGTTTTCTGAATGAGACAATAAACATGTTTAGTTGATATCTATGCATCATTTTTCATAATTATTTCCACTAAACTGTAATTTTCTTTCAATATGGTGAATTATATTTGTGCTACATACAGATGGATATTGAATTTTGCATGGGAGTGAAGGATGTAGTGAGAAATCTCCGCTCAGCTTTTACATCTTTCATGTGAGGACGTTCTGTTAGTTCACATCAATCAAACCAAGTTCAAAAAGCATAAGAAGAATAGGAGTTATACGGTCAACAATATATGTATCAGTTTAAAGTTTAAGTTCCTTGGTAATATTTGTTCACGGTCTTGTGCAATGTCTGTGATCTACTTCAACCATATTCTCCTTTTTGCATGGTCAACTCGTTGACCATGTTAATGCTACCCACCTGTTTCAAGTTTCAAGTGTTACTATATATACATTGTTAGCCATTTTTTTTTGGCAGGAGGTTGAAAAGTTCAACCTGTCTGTTTTATGTACCCAAATCTCATATTTCCTTTGGCTTTAAACAAAAATGCGATTGATAAAAGTTGTGAAGAGCTTGAATATGGTTTTGCAGGTTACACATTGAATGAAAAGAAATTAGTTTTATAGTTACCATAAGAAACAAATGCCCTGCTTGTTATGTACCTACACTTTTATTACATTAAAATAATATACTAATATATATATATATTTATATAATTGAGAATGGTTTAAAAAATATATGTAGTAGAGAAGTACATAACTTATCTTTAATCATATATATGCATTCTATGAAGAAGTTATTTTTATTTGTTAAAAGATAAAATTATTTAATTAAAAATGACAAAATTACAAAAATATCTATTATTTTATAATTCTGTCCTAGTCACTACTACAGTTATCTTAAAAATATATAAGAAAAATTCTCTTATTTCATATTCATAGTTCATACTTCCATTTTATCCTTAATTATATATTTAAAATTTAATTAATACAATTATCTCCACTATACAACAAAATAATAATAAATCCTCAATACAATATTTTTCTTTCTTTCAGCAATGTAATTATTAATATTTCTTTTCTGGAAAATTATTATATACCTGAGTTAAATATAATTATTTTAATTATTAGTACATTTTTACATATTATACATTGTGTTAGCCTTCATTCAACCATTCATACTTAAAACTAAAATAGAACATTATAATTAGAGTTCACGAGTTAGAGTTCATTTGAAATTTATTTTTTTCATATATATATATATATATATATATATATATATATATATATATATATATATATATATATATATATATATATATATATATATATATATATATATATATATATATATATATATATATATATATATATATATATATATATATAACTTGGCTTACTACCGACAGATTATTACCAAAGGCCTATGGGCTGTCGGTAAAAATGTGTTCTCGATGACCAAAATGAATATTACAGACGGCTATGGTGAAATATAATTATCGAAGGCCAAAAGAAGATTACCGGGGGGTTTATGGCCTTCGGTAAGAGGCTCGACCCCTTAAACTAAGGTCGTTCCCAAGTTCGTTAGACAAAACTCTACCCTACCTTCTCGTTGTGCTTCTCATTCTCTCCCTCTCCGTTCTGTTTCATTCCTTCTCGTCCCATTGTGCTTCCCATTCTCTCCCTCTCACTTCTGTTTCACGTTTCTCTCCCTCTTGCCCCTTGTGTCCGGTGGCATTGTGTGGCTAGGGATCACTTGCCAAACCTCCCTCGTAGTGGTGTCCGAGTGTTTCTTCCACCAGTGCGTTGGCGTTGCCGTCAGGAGGGTGGTCTGTTAACATCACGGTGTATGGACATTGCTGTTAGGAGGGTGATCTCGAAACGTGAGGGTGCCTGTCTTCGTCAAGGGAGGCTCTTGGTAGATCGTTGCGTCAAGGTATGTTCTCTGTGTCTGAATGCAGTAGGTATTGATGTCTCTAAATGAATAAATAAACCTAACTACAATTGCTTTCCATGTGTTAGGGTGAGCTTAAGAAAGGGTTAGAATTGTTTCCAAAAAGGGAGGAAGAGAGTCTAGGGAGAAGACGTGACCAGGGTTTGAAATTGATTATGAAGTATGTAAGGGGTGTGCTCTTATCTTGAACTTCAATTAAAGAAAGAAAAACAAATGCAATGAACTAGTACAAGGCATTCACTTGTACTAATAATAACAGTAAAAGAATTTGTGAAATAATTGTTATGATATATGATTTGTGTTGAGATTGTTGACAACACTATCTATATCACTCTAGTTTTTGATGATGACAATACATTTTTAATAACACACATATGTTGCTGTTATGTTACATGTTCTTATGCTTATTGGTTGATATATTGTTGAACATGTTTCTGTGTTATAGTGCTATGTGAATGCATACTTATTGAGCTTGTACATGTTACATCATATCTGGTTGCATTACACATGTTTTAAAGGATGAAAATCACATGCGCACTCTTGTGAACTTAAAGCTGTGTGACAAAGTTGCAGTAAAGTCAACTCCATTACTAATTGGATAGATTTTCAGAAACAGTGTTATGTGAGATTTTGTGAAGGAAAGAATTTCAAAATGCTCTGACATGTCGAAGTCGACTGTGTGCGCCACGCATTCGATTGTATTAGTTGTTTGCTTTGAAATTATGTTATGTTCATGAACAATAACGACTATATTTTTAAAAGTTAGATAAAAGAAGGTCTAATCCAGGGGAGGTGGAGGTTAAAGCTGGGATAGGACCTGTCAGCTGATTGTCTGCCAAGTCCAAACAATAAATTTTGGAGAGTTTACCCAACAAAGGAGGTATTTTTCCGGTGAAGTTTTTTGAGTTTAAAGCCCTGAAAAGTTCATTGAGAAGGGTATGGTTTCAAAATCATTGTTTTTTCTATGCATGTAAATGCTTTTTCCAAGGTTATTCTTACAGGAAAGATAACTCTGAAAGACGATTACATGAATATGAATATATGACTGTAAAAAAACCAATCTCAATTCAAAAATTTAAAAACTTGTTGCTCCCATGGCGCACCCTCAAAGGTGCTGCTGCCAATGAAGAACGAGAACGTCGTTGGAAATAGGTTTCTTCTCAAATCCCCAACCTTCTTCTCCAATTTCCCTCCTGACCAGTTGGATAACCAGATAACGTCCTTCATGTAGGTCTCCACCTCGGTCGCTAGCCTGTCCAGATCGAGGTCGGTGGAGGGAGATGACCGGTCCTCGAGCCACGTCACCTGCGCAACCGGATAGGGTTTCGTGCGCACCACACTGTTCACTCGGAACCGTTCCTAGCCCTTGAAGATGAGGAAAAAGCGGTCATCCATGAGGCTCTCATGCTTTATGACTTCGCCGACGCAACCAAAATCGACGGTTCCAGATACGACATCCGTGTAGTTGACGCCGAAGCGGAGGTCTATTTGGAGGAGTGTGTGCATCATGATGCGGTAGCGGAACTCGAAGATTTGTAAGGGGAGGATGGCGCCGAAGAGCACCAGAGGAAGAGAAAGTGAGGAAGCTCGACGACATCATCGGAGTTGAAAGAGTTCGTGTGGTACTTCTCGGAGAAGGAAGAGGAAGAGCAGTGGAGAATAGAATTAAGCTTTCGGTAGTGGTGGCAGAGAATGCCGAGATTGAGATGGTGTTTGTGGTGTGAAGATTGTGATTTGGGAGAAAATGAAGGCAGCAGAAAAAATAAAGATAATGGTTTGGGGAAAATGTGTAGGCAGCTGGAGGGATTAGAGTTTGAGAGAAAACACGAAATGAAGGGTAGAAAAATTATTTTAAAAATAAAAAATTTTAAAACAAAAAAGAAGGGATTTACCGACGGCCAAAAGCCCTCGGTACGGACTAAAAGCCGTCGGTAAACCCCCTTTACCGACGGCCTGTCGACAGCTCCAAAGCCGTCGGTAATATGCTTGTCAGAAACTTTACCGACGGCCTTGTGGCCTTCGGTATTACCGACGGCCAAAAAGCCCTCGGTAATACCGAAGGCCACAGGCCGTGGGTAATACCGAAGGCCACAAGGCCGTCGGTAACTCTGTTCGAAAGTGTGTTAGCGACGGCCTGGAGGCCGTCTGTAATTTTGACAGTCTTTTTTGAAGCCAATTTGCTTCTCTATTAAACCCAAAACCTGCAAATGAGAAATCAACAATCCCAAATATCAATTTATCCAGACAACATCAATTCCAAACATCAATCCCAAATGTAATCATTCAACATTCATCAAGAAAACTTCAATCATTCTAAGTTTCCAAAGATGATAAGTGTCAAAACAAAGTTTAAAATGCAATCCCAAATTTCTAAGTTTAAAATGCAAAACAAAGTTTGATACTAAAATACTAACTTCAAAGTTTGATAAGTGTCAAAGTTCTTAAAAAAGAAAACCTAACTAAATTTTTTTTCTAAAATTCCTAAATATCAAAACCTATGATAACCATCAGGATTAGGATCATCACGATCATCAGAATCATCACTATCTTCGTCTTGCACAACCGTGGTCTGGAAAGGGGGCTGCTGGGATGATGATGGGGCGGTATGTCCTTGCTGAGGAACCAATGTCCTAACCAGATTTTCCAGATTTTCAAATCTGGCTAGAAGTGAATCATAAGCATCTTTGCTGACGACATTGTTGGGGTCAAATGTGGTAGAGGTTGGTTGATGTCTGAATATGCCTCCTCTTCCAGCACTATAATGAGAGGCAAGTTGCCCTACCCCATACAGTCGTCCTTTCTTTTTTCCCCCGACTGTATCAACCCAGCATTGAGTCCTGATCATTTCTTCATCAGCACCAGATCCCCCCTCTGGTGTTGCCTGTGTCAATCTCGCAGAAAAATCTTCCTGTTAAATAAGATAGAAAACATCAGTAACATTAATTTGAAAGTGTGAAAAAAGAGTACAAAATTAAATGTTGTTAAAAATTTTACTTACAATGGTCTTGCGAGACCTCTCATCAACATATTCACCAGTCCCCTTGCGAATATGAGTCTGTGTAAAGACCTCATCAACATGAACAGCCCGTCCAAGCGCCGTTGCCTGTAATATTTTAAAACATACGAATGACACATATATATATTAATTTCAAAGTACATGATGTTATTGAGTTATTGATAAGAAAAGAATCAAGATTTTTACCATACGAATCGCATGTTCATGTGTGGTGATGGATCCTCCAGTATGCAGTGCACCACCTTTTTCTGATGCCCTATTTTTCTGGGCGGTAGCACATTTAATGCGATATTGTGGCGTATTCCAATGCGCCAACAATGAATTCCATATGTGCTCCCCCACCCAATAAGGGCGTTGTCCTGCGATCCGGGCATCTCTAAACATTTCTGATAATCGGTGAGATGCTTTCATGTTGAAGTTTTTGTGAATTTGAGTTTCATGCTCAGCTGCCCACTGTACCTTTTGCTGTTACAATAGATAATGTTAAAATAAAGCAAATGAAATTCCTATTTGAATATGGTGATGCAAGATGATTAAGTAACACATAGTTTTACCTTAAATCTCTCCCAAATCAGTTTTTTATCGCCGTCAGAGATTACTCCCCATGATGCCCAGGGCTGCAGAAATTGTTGCTTAATAGTCCTAGTGATGGCCTGTGAAGCAACTCTAGAAGGAAGAAACCTGAAATATGAATGTAAGAAAGTTATGAATGTACAACCATAGTAAGATCAACAATTTAATGCAAAATACAAGACTAAGAAGAATATATGGTATTACCCTTTTCCGCACGGCTCAATGAATGGTCAATCATGAGGAGCAGGATCATCCAAATCATCAGTATCAGCAGCATCAGCAGATGCCTGATGTACATCTGGAGATGGTGTAGAAGGTGGTGTGGGGATAGAAGAGGGATGAATATATGGTGTTTGCCCTACCACTGAAGGAGTAGGCACTACAGTAGGAGGTGTGAGCCCTACAACTGAAGGAGTGGGCCCTATAGTAGAAGGAGTGGGCCTTATAGTACAAGGTGTGGGCCCGAAAGAAGGTGTGGGCGCCGTAGAAGGGGTGGGTGCCGTAGAAGGGGGTGGTGGTTGACGTGAGGATCCAACATCTGGTCGAGCTCTGGCATTAGAGAATGGTATCTCCGAAGGAACTCTAACAACGTACGTTGCCTTCCTAGCCTTTTTTACCGTCTTGCCCTTGTCAGGACGTGAAGGCTCATGTCCTGACATTACTGTAATTTAAAATATATAAATAAATAATAGACAATTAAACGCAAAGTAGACAATTTGTATTTAATAAATGATTTAATATTATATAATTGTGAATCGTAGAAATGTCAAAATACAAGCATTTAATTAATTCAATCGTCTTCATCATCCTCATTGTCATCGTTGTTTGATGCGTCACTATGATCATCATAGTCATCATCATCATCTTCATCATTGTCTTCTTCGTCATCTTCAAGTTCTTCTTCATCGTCGTCTTGTTCTTCATCTCGTTCTTCTCCTTCTTCTTCATGTTCTTGTATCTGTCCTTCTAACTCTTCATCATCACCATCGAAGTCTTGCAATGCAGATACACCTTCAACTTCAATAATTTCATTTCCATGTGTCATTTCATCAACTTGGAAAGGGATATCGTCTTCAACATCATTTGACTCAATGCGACCCCTAGGCTTGGTTTGTATTGCAACACACCAACCACGTTTGTCAATGTTGCGAAATGCTGGATATGGGACATAATAAACTTGTCTAACATTAAGAGCTAGAATGAATGGATCAAATGGTCGGTATCTTGAAGTCATTTGAATTTCTACGATATTATACCTAGCATCCACTCTTGTTCCATTCCTAGATGGATCAAACCATTGACAATAAAAAAGAACTACCCTCTTTGGAGTACTTGAAGTATTATACTCCAGCTCATAAATGTTTTCAATAATACCATAGAAGTCATCATAACCACCCTCAGTAAGGCCCTTAACGAACACCCCACAATTAGTTGTCTTTTTTCCTTTCGACCATGCATCGGTGTGGAACTTGTACCCATTTACAAAATACGTATGCCATTCTTTGACACATCTCATGGGCCAATTTGACAATTCCCGTAGATCTTGAATTAAGGGACTTAATGGCTGGTTATGAACCTACAAAGAAGTGGTGAAGAAAAATTAAGCTACAAGTGTTAACATCAAATTGGACAAAAGAATTTAATCTTGCTTTTGCTTTCAAGTGGGGAAACTGTTTATTTTGGACAAGCAAAGAATGCTCTAAAGGTAAACATTTTTATTAAACAGGAAAGTTGGAGTCTAATACGAATAATTGAAATTTTGTGTTTCTAATTAAAATTTGGGAAAAGTTTTTTGCTGATGCAGGGTTTCCCTGTCCTACCAGAAGAAATCCTTCAGATCATTTCCTGATGTGTACTAATTTGGACTTTGATTTGATTGCTGAAGTACTAGAGAGGACACAATTATGTTTGCTATGCATTAGATTTTGGAGTCTTGATTTTTCAATTTTTCTCTTTAATCAATGTCTGCTTTAAAGATTATGTAGTTATCTTTAAGAGAGTATAATCAGAAGTATATTTGAAGTTAAGAAAGTTGAGTTTGGCCATGTGATTATATTGTAGGGAATCTGCTGTTAAAAGGAAATATACATAGTTTAGTTTGGAATGGATACAATGACATGCTTATTACTACATATTGGTAGCCAATTTTTTCTCTGGCATGAGATGGTAGGCACATTCCATATGAATATTCAGTTTTCCCATTTCCTTTGTACAAAGTTTCTTGGTATACTTAAAATTATTTAGAAGAGGGGCCAATATCAAAATTCTGTCTACATATACTGTTTTTGTCTATATCTGCAGAGGAATACCCATACTTTTAATGGCCACTATTTACTGGGCCAAGCCAACATCTAAGACTGTGCCTGACCCTAGTAAGACAACTTCTAAGCTATGAAAGTACATACATTCTTATTACAAGAGTTGTCAAAATGTTAGACACAAACCAGGCAAGTTCAAATAGTTTTGGTTCACTCCCAATTCTTTTATTACCTTATTTTCTTTTCTATTTGGAAGGACATCTCATTCCCTCTGTAGTTGTACCTCGCTTCTTTTCTATTGAATAACTTTTACCTTAAAAATGGAGAAAATAGAAATACATGGCCATCTGAACTGGGAGTGAAGTTCTATACTGGTACAAGGAATCAAACAACAATAATAATACTTTTTACGAGAGTTATTGCAGATTAAAAGAGGTTTTGTCTCACATATAAGAATCTTTTATTCAAAACTTAATTATAGTACACAAGAGTTGACAAAAACTTAAATTCTAACATACCTCTTTTCGATTACATCAAAGAGTTGACTGTATTCTCCATTTACATCATAGGGGACATAATCTGAATCTTCTTTGGCTAGTAACCTTTTGTATTCTTCATAAAAGATATATTTAACAGCTCAAACCTCTGATTCCTGCAAATGACAGAAGATCCCCACAAAAAAGATCAGGAAAAATTAAGATAAAATAAGTCATGCATGCACCAAGAAAAGGCATAAAGGACATGAGAGTAATGGAATTAGATTTGCACATCAATTAACAATTGTTTTGGAATGTGAATTTTAATTCCCTCATTAACAGGCATCATCGAAGTCAACAATGGAAATGAGAAAATCAGAGATCAGAAGGACACTGATTGAGACTTACAAAAGTTCAAAGCTAATGTTCAATGCAAGAAGTAAAGTTCAACAACTGAAACACAATGTAATTATCTGTTAGTTAATGTTCATCACTAATACCATTAGTTTCTCTATCAGTACAAATCCTATCTCTGTTATCAAGTATTTACCTGCATCTGAAAACCAGTTTAGTGTTTACCGATTACTCACACTTAAGATTAATCACAGATAAATTATGTTAACCACAAAATACATGGGATCTAATATCTACAGTTATTTCATCCTTCAAATACATGAAATAAAGAGTGATTATAAAATGTTGTGTAAACCTATAGAATCTGATCTTTTAATAAGGATAAGTATTATATTTTAGTGGCATTTGTTAAATATAATAACTTACGACACTACCATTTTTTCAGAAATTGGTTTTATACAACTGAATCCAATGGACTCCTATGGCAATAATACTCAAACATCAAGTCAACCAATCATCTAAACCAATTGTAATTAATATGCTTTCATTCACATGTTTCTTGTCTGTCCAGTTTTCTATATATAAAGCACGACAGAAAGCAATGTTAAATATCACAGACAAGCACCAACAACCAAACATGATTCTTATAAAAACACGACATTTTCCATTTCTTCCTTAATGTAAATTGTAACCATATCATCCTTCTTTCCAAAATTAGCTTTAACCAATAATGTAATAGCAAGAGAAAATTAAAAATCCACTTTCTGTCTCGACATGGAGAATATCATAATTACCCATATGCTTTGGAAACCTAAGCCTACAGTTACATTGAGAATCAAAGTGCAACTTAGAAAAAAGAAATTCTATATCTGAGGCATCAAATTTAATAGATGTAAGAATGGATAAAACCTTTTGCTTATGATATGCAATAAGATAACAACAATACAAAGTTCAAAGGATGATCATCTAATGGTTCCCTTAAAGTAGACTAAAAACTGCTTGGTATAGCATAAATATATCACAATTGTTAGTATAAGATTTGTGAACATTAACCATCTACAAATATGTTAACCACAAAAGATTGAGAGAGAGAACTGTTCTAATTTGAAAGAAACAATAACTAAAGCTAATAAGGAATATAACGGAGATAGAATTTCCATTGCTGTCACCTGCCGATAGGTGTATCAAGCTCAATACATATCTCTACTTACTTTTTTAATTTCATTAAAAAAACTTTGAAGTAGTTACTAAAATAATATATATGATTCAAACCACCTGCTATAGCTTTTTAACATCGGCATAATGTTTCTTTAAACTTCGGCACAAAATTATATCACATTTACAGGACAAAGCATCATGTGCTAAGCATTATAGAGAAATAACCACACCATTGACACAGTATCATCTGAAAAGGAAACTTATGCACAAATTAAATAAAAACAATTGAATTTTAAGCCTAGGAAAATACATAACGACAATAAAGCAAGAATGAAACAAATCATTCTCACCTTGTTAATTCTTTCAAATTCAAACTCAAGACCACTGGACAACACAACACTTGGGAGAACAGTTTAGGGTCAAACGAAAATCAAAAGCTTAATTGGATGCGGAACTGCACAGAAAACGTCGTCCCTTGATGCCAAAGGGCGTATCCCCTAATTAAATTTCTGTGGCAGAAAGTAAAGAAAGATTCGAATGTAAAGACTCTTGAATGGCTAAAACATAGGATGTTTTGGAACCTGGTTCGATTTGCAGAGACGAGACGACTTATTCTTCCACCTCGCTGAACAGAGCCTTTCCTCAACACCGTCGCCTCCTCACGCCAACGTCCGCCAACCACTAAACCCTAGTCTTCGAGCAAATGATCAGAATGGGGGAAAATGAGAAGGGGTTTCGAGAGTCTTTGAACAAATGAAAGAAAATGAGAATGAAAGTAAAATACAAAAGAAAATAGAGAGTCTTCGAGCAATCACTGCAAAGTCTTCGAGCTAGTCTTCGAGCAAAATCCAAGCCTTCTATTTTTGTTAATGTTAGGGTTTAGCATTTTTGATTTCGGAGAAGGGACGACTGTTCGTGGGAATGTTTTGCAGAGCGGGAATACAGTGGTGTGAGGAAAATTAATGGAGGATATTACCGAAGGCCCAACACCGTCGGTAAATTAATTCACTAAGTCATTACCGAGGGTTCTACAGCCGTCGATAAAATGCCGCAGATAATCACCACTTTTACTGTAGTGTTAGGGACGGTTTTCGTTTCAAAACCGTCGGAAAGTTTTTTAAAAAGGAAAAAAAATAAAGTAACTGCGGTTGCAGTTTAGAACTGCCAGAAATTTTCTGGGGTTCCAGAAACCGCCAGAAAGAAACCTCTCTTAAAATGTATTATTTTTGAAGTGACGATTGAGAGAGAAGGATTTTCTTTTTGAAAAAAAAAAAATATCTTACTTTTTGAATGAACTTAAATTAATAATAAATTGTATTCATATAAATATCGAATTTATCATTTTTCTCTTATTTTTTTTTTATAAATTACTTTTAGTTAAAATACTAGAGTAGTGTATTTTGAATTAAGAAATTAATTTTGTTGATTTGCGTGTAACTTTATTATGTATTTGATTCTTTTGTAATTTTCTCAAAAAATATAATTTGTCTTGTGAGAACAAAAATTATTTTATTTTATATGAGTAATTTGTTATTGTATTTTAATATTATTGTTGATGTGAAATTAAACTGCTGGGTTAATACAAATAAAATTGTTGTGGTTATTTTGAGCCATTTAAAATTTAAGTTTGTTGTTATCATAAGACTTAAAATTTTCACCCAAAATTGCAAATTCGATTATATATTCTATTGGCACCTCAATCAACCGAAATTTCATCTTTTCTTATATAATTTCTCATCCACAATAAAGATGAAATTGAAACATAATACAAACAATCATCCTCTCAATTCAATTCTTCTTCACAATCAAAGAAATAATTTTTTTTTTCCTTTGTAAAGTGACGACAACACAACACGATTAACGGCACCGCAAGAGAGGCAGCAACAGTGGCAAAGTGAGAGACAGCGACAACAACAACGGTAAAGTAAGAGGCAGCGGCGACAACGGTCTGGTACGAAGATGAAGGTGTTGGACATGAGCAAGTGTAAAGCAGGCGCGAAAGGAGAGAAAGAGAAAATAGAAAAAAAAGTGTTACGTGTTTTGTAATGAAAAATTAGGCTAAATATGGATTTAGATTTAACTCATATAAAATTAAAGTCTCTTTTAATTTGAAAAGACTTAAAAACTTAATTTAAGTCCGATAAAAAACTTAACAATACAAAAATTAAGTCTGTTTGTATTTTAATTAAGAGATTTAAAATCAAGAATTGAGTCTCTTATCAAATTAACATACTTAAAATATGAGTTTTTCTTTACAAGAGTGACACCGCATATTTATTAAGTCTGTTATGGTGAGAACAGATTTAAATTTGAAGACCTAAAAAACCTATTTTGTGTTAGTATATATATATATATATATATATATATATATATATATATATATATATAAACTTAATTAAAGTTAGAAATGAGAAAGATATATATATATATATATATATATATATATATATATATATATATATATATATATATATATAAACTTAATTAAAGTTAGAAATGAGAAAGATAGTTTTGATTTTTGTGATTGGTATTTTGTTCTCAAGCATGGACACAACATTATCAGCACGCACATCTTCAGCAGGATATTCCATCTACAGCATCATGTTTATATATATGATCATTGAACTAATTAAAAGAAAATTAACAAAATTCTATTAAATTTTCCATCTAAAGCATCTTTAATATATATTGGACGATCTTATTTTAGCCACGGTGGAATAGATGGATAAAGTTAGCAGATGAAGAAAATGTAGAAAATAAAGAAACTATTGGAATTACAGAAAAGAAAAAAAAAACAGAAGGTTGAGAGAAAAGAGAGAGCATATAAGATATACATAAAATATATATTATTTATAAGAATGCCATAATCATTTATTAAACATATAAAAGGAAGGAGACGATGGAAGGGAGAAATGGAAAGGAGAGTGTAGAGATTAGGGCACAAGTTTCCTTTTACTTAGGGGGCAGTGCTCCTTGAACCTGCTGGTGGAGGGGAACCGGGGATATCGGGGAGACTGGGTAAACCGGGGATTTCAGGGAGACTGGGTAAACCGGGGATTTCGGGGAGACCGGGGAGTTGCATGAGGTGTCGTGCTGCGAGTGCTCCCTCCATGATGAGGGAGAAAGAAAAAGCAATCAGAAAAGCCAAAATCATCAATTTCTTATACTCACTCCCCATATCTATCTTTTCTTCAATCTCTGCATATTCCACACACTTTCACCTTCCCTTTTATACACATCAAATCAACCAACAAATACTTCCTTCCTTAACACTGCACATGTTTCGTATTTTTATTACTTATTAATATTGTTTCTTACGTGTTTGGCAATCCAACATTAATATGGAATGAGCCACCACAATACTATATGGTTAAGTAGTTATTATAGTTATAAGGCTTCATAGTTACCCCAGGCTACCCTTGCGAGAATTCAATGCAATTCTTCCTCTTCTTACAACAATCTTCTTCCTTTTCGCATAATATTACAAATATCATTTTAATTAAATATACACACAAATACACGAAAGTTTCTTTTTGCTAACACCAAAAAAACCATAGCCAAAACAAAAATGGTCATGCTTCTTTCCATTCCAATTTCAAGGTTACTATTTTACTTTCATTATTTATCTTTTTAAACGACTTTTTTTTAAGATTTATGTAGTAAGATTTTATTGAGGTTAATAATTTGTATTACATGTTTATAATCCCATTTTCATTTATATTATTTTAATGTTTATTTTATTCCATGAGGTTTTATTAACATAATTTTTTAGTTTATTTGTCTTTACTGTTGATATTTATTTTATTTTATTAAGTGAGGTGTCTAAATCTCGCTTTCATTTACATTTATTTTTATGCTTGTTTTATTTAAGTGAGGACTTCTTAATCTCATTTTTATATATTTATATTTATTATTGGAATTAATTTTATTCAATACTGTGTTAATAATTTCATTTTATCAAACTTTACATTTAAAGTATTTTTACACAAATAAACCTTGTCCATCCATAAAATAAATTAAGAAAAGAAATAGTGTATTGGTTGGAAAAGTAGCAAAACTTTCAAAATTGATGTGGGGCTTTTAAGCGCATGCCCTATAGACGTCCTTCACAAGGATAAGATGCAACAACGCCGCATATTAGATTTATGATGATAATAGTTTTAACTCAAAGAATATTTTTTGTTTTAGTTTGAAGAATCAGAAGAGCATAGTTTAGAAATCCTGAATGTGTTTGATAAAAATGGGTAATTGCTTTGAAATTGAAGTGTGTTGTGTGACTAAGTACCTGTCATGGTGGTTTTTTTGATAAGAATGGTGATTTTGGTATAAGAGAACTATTAGTGATGATGTTGAATTTATTGTATTAAAAAACTTTATGACAAGTGCTAGACTTTACAATAACATCAACACTATAGGTATGTGTCTCCAGAATTATAGTCTTACATGCTTATTTTGTTGGCTTAATAGCTATTTTGGTCCCTATTTTTGTTTGGTTTGTTCATTTTGGTCCTCATTTTTTATTTTTGTTCAATGTGGTCCTAAAGATTGTAAAACCTGTTCAATTTAGTCCTTTTCTAAAACGGCGTCTAAATAGTTAACGGCAAACAGTACAGCTGTTCAATGCAGTAACGATTTGGCACAGAACTGCCTACGTGGATGCCCTTGATGTACAGTTACCCTATTGCAACGTCATCACCATCTCCAACAAAAACCCTAATTCCCAAACCCAAACCCTAGCCGCCGTCAACGTCAAGCGTCCTCGCCGGTATCCACCACGCCGTAGACTACCATCAGCACTGCAAAGCCGCCGCAAGTCACCATCCTCTGTCAAAATCGCGAACCATGGCAGCCACCAGGAGACCAACGCCGCACACTGTTCAGGTTCTCCTTCGTCTTTATCACCTGCAATCCAAAAAACGCAGAGAAATCCCCAGTGCCATCATAGCAAATCACATTTCTTCCACGCAAACAATCGCAAAAAGCCAATCGCTCACCCAACAGCGTTCTCTGCCACCATTCTCTCAACCATCACCAGCCATCTTGGTACCACAAAGTTCATGTTTACCAGACCTGCAAACAACAAATAGCACTCAAACCATCCACAGAACCAGAATCGCGAAGGCCTCTCCTCCGTCGCGCATCATGTTCACCATCATCCTCGCGCGAGGTTCTTCATCCAGCAACCATGGCAGCTTATCAAATCGCCACCATTCAATTGAAAACCCTAATAAAAAACCCCTAATTTCTATTTAATTTTAATTAGGTCAACATAATTGTGCTGAAGATCATCCACGTAGGCAGTCCTACGCCAAATAGTCACTACAGTGCACAGGTGGACTGTTTGCCGTTAAGTATTTAGACGCCGTTTCAAAAAAGGACCAAATTGAACATATTTTACAACCTTTAGGACCAAATTGAACAAAAAAAATAAATGGGGACCAAAGTGAACAAACCAAACAAAAATAGGGACCAAAATAGCTATTAAGCCTATTTTGTTTTATGTTGAACGATCTTTATCTTATTTCAACTTGATGAATATGATATGAATGTTTTTCATGACTCGGTGAGAATGAATGATATGAGAACATGTTAGTATAAATGTATGTTAGGTTGAATAGAATATAAGCTTGAATACCATGAATATTGGAGCACTTGAAACAAATATATTATGATTGTAGGAGTTGTATTAATATAGTCATTTGTATTGGGAAATGTCATATTAAATATATCACGTTACATTAAGTAGAAATCTAAAGAGTGTAATCATCTTGACTCTACTAAATTCTCATACTAATAACGGTTGAATTTACTGTTATTTGTTATGCAATTTTGATATTAAATCAACTCTATTTGACTTTGAAACTTGCTTGAACTCTTGTTTTTAATTTAATTTTATGAATAAGTGAATCGAGGTTATACTTAATGATTTTATCACTAAATTCCCTTAATTTTGTAGGTTATTGGTATGATTTGGAAGAGGAGTAAAATATCATACAGTTGGAACTTAGCGGAAGGACAACAAAAGCACCAGAAGAGAAGGCTACAGAAGGCTTTATGGACACTTGGTTGCCCTTTTCTAGGCCATAGGTGTTGGTTGTCACGCAACCACGCCTAGTTGCCCTTTTCTGGGGCCATAGCGCCAGGTAGCTTGCATCAACGCCTGCTTGCCCTCGAAGGGGCGCTGAGTGCAAGTTTCATGCACCACAGAACGCCTAGTTGCCCTTAACCAGGGCGCTGAGCGTCAGTCTCCTCACAAGTTTGCCTGGTTGCCTCTAGTTAGGGCGCTGAGCGCCAGCGACGTTGGCTTGTGGGCCACTTTTGATCTATTTAAGGGCTTGCATGCACTAGGGTTCGTATCTTTTGGCGGCTGAAGCACGAAAACACAAATTTTCACCCTTTGGAGGTAGATTGGGCATGTGGGAGCTATATTTTTCTCTTTCTAGGGTTTCCATCTCATTCTTCCATTGTACATCAAGGTTCTCCATGACAATGGAGAACTAAATTCATTTGTTTTAGGGGAAGATGTAACCTCTAAAATCTCATGTATTTGAATATGATTTAAACATTTATGCTTCTTTCATTGAATGTTAGTTATTTTCTCCTATTCGTAATGCTAATTATGTTTTGGTCATTCATATGTTTGATTTATCTGAGTATTAGGAAATATCTTATGAATCATGATCTGGAGAGTTTCACCTAAAGGGAATATTGCCTAAGGATAAGGATAAGACGATTGGTTGTCTTAAGCTTCTGTTCTGAATACATAATTAGTTATTAGGGATTCAAGGGATTGAGGTCTAATATTCAAGGCTAAGCTTTTTACGCCGAGGGATCGGGTTCTAAGTAATTTAGAAAGTGACATTAACATTCTAATGAAGAAGACGAATTCTTATATGCATGAAAGTAAAGTAGGTGAAATCTAAACCCCAACAACATCGATCATATCATCAACATCACTCGTTCTTTCTTGTTTTAGCCCCAATTGATCGATTTTACATTCAAGTTTATGTTTACTTTTATTGCATTTACTTTTAATCATTGAAATTATTTTTAAGTCTTAATTAGTTAAGGTATTACATGATTGTTTAGTAGCATACGAGTCTCTTGGGACACAATACTTGGTCTTACTATTTTATATTACTTGATACAATTTGGTACACTTACCAATGGGTTAACATAGACTCATAGAGAATAAACATTAGGTAGTAAGAGTCGAAAGAAGTTTCCAATATACGTGATCAATCTAAAATGTTATTATGACTTAAAGGATAGAAAAGAATTAATCATATCATTATGATTTTGGAATGAATAGAGACAATCCCTTCAATAAAAAGTTGAAAATAAAAAAGTTTCAGGAATTCTCAATCTCGTGTAAGAATAAATTTATATAACTTCAAACATCCTAATATGTCAAATAGGTTTTTTACGGAGTTTATGTTTTTAATTTTTAAATTTAAATACAAAATTAAAATTATATTATTATTCTAAATTTTAATATATTTTAATTTTTAGGCTTAAAAAATAAATAAATTAGTCTTTTTAATTCTAGCTACGGTTGGTTGTTTCTTAACACTCCATGAAATGAGATTTCCGCCTAAGAAGATAGAATAATCATAGGTTGATCGTCTAGTCTTAATACAACGAGCCCAATCTGCATTTGAGTATCCAAGAACATTAAGGGAAGCTCTACGGGTGAAGGACAGGTCATAGGACATAGTGCCCTTGACATATCGAAGGATGCGTTTAACTGCTTGAAAGTGATCATTTGTTGGAGCTTGAAGAAACTGACTAACCAAATTTACCGCATAGGACAAGTCAAGACGAGTTATAGTGAGATACTGGAGTGCACCAAAAAAAGAGCGATACTGAATGCGATCAGAGAAAGGATCTCCTGTGGTTGTCAGTTGAATATCAGGTTGGAGCAATGTGGTTGTCGGTTTTGCATCCAACATCTGGGCCATGGATAAAATGTCTTGAGCATATTTGGTCTGGCTTAGAAAGACAACATTGGTAGTGTAGTGAACCTCGAGACCAAGAAAGTAATTTAGATTACCTAAATCCTTGATAGCAAACTTAGTTTTGAACCTTGCCAAAAGTTTTTGAAGTAAAGAATTATTATTCCCTGTCAAAATTATGTCATCAACATAAACAAGTATATATAGCGTGGTTGCCGTGTTGTGAAAGACAAATAAAGATGGATCTACCTTGCTTCCAAGGAACCCAAGACTGAGCATAAATGAGCTGAATCGTTGAAACCATGCAAGAGGAGCCTGTTTGAGACCATAAAGAGCTTTCCGAAGTCGACAAACATGATTTGGGTATCGAGGATCAACAAACCCAGGAGGTTGTTCCATATAGAAAGGATGTGTCAGGTACCATTCAAAAATGCATTGTTGACATCCAATTGATGAAGAGGCCAATTATTCGTTACTGCTAGAGTGAGAATGACACGAACAATGGCAACTTTAACAACAGGACTGAAGGTGTGATCATAGTCAAGACCAGGAGTGTGAGTGAAGCCTTGTGCAACCAACCGTGCTTTTAATTTGTCAATTGATCCATCTGAAAGATATTTGGTGCGAAACACCCATTTGGACCCTACAATGTTGGTATTGGATGGGCATGGGACAAGATCCCAAGTATTGTTGGAGTGTAGGGCTAGGAGCTCTTTATGCATAGCATTCAACCAACCATGATGTTTAGCAGCGGATTTGAACCCTTTGGGTGTAGAAGTGGTGAGCAGAGCACAAAGAAGAGAAGATGGTTGATAGGTGGTAATGTCAGAAAAATGACGGGGCCTGAAAATACCTGATTTGGCGCGTGTGACCATAGGATGAGTAGACTGGACACTACGAGATATTTGTGGTTGAGTATCAAACATGGAAACAACAGGTGAAGGAGGATCTTCAGCAGGACATAAACCACAAGGTATGGTTGGTGAGTGCACAGTTTCCTTGGATGGTGTCAAAGAAGAAGCTGGTGCATGAGATGGAGTAGGAAGTTCAGGCATTGAGGCTGGTTCAGCAAATGAAGAGAAACCCAATCCAGAAATTGGAGATATAGTTCCTGTGTTTGCACACGGAAAATAAAGTTCATCAAACTTAGCATGTCTTGTTACATATAACCTGGAGGTTGAAGGATCCGAACATTGAAATCCTTTATGGTTGTTGATATCCAAGAAAAATACAAGGTGCATTGCGTGGAGATAATTTGTTAGTTGCATAGTCACGAAGACAAGGATAAACCTGACAGCCAAAAGGATGAAAATGTGCATAATTAGGAGGAGTATTATATAATGTCTCAAATGGGGAAACATCATTTAGAAGAGTGGTTGGTAACCGATTAATGACATAAACAGCACAACAAAAGCATGTAGCCAATAATGAGCAGGGAGATGTGAATGAAAAAGCATTGCAAGTCCCGTTTCAGTGATATGACGATGCTTGCTTTCAACTCTACCATTTTGGGCGGGTGTATGAGGGTAGGACATAAGATGAAGAATTATAGTTTCATGTAACAAGGTCTGGACTTTGTTATTGGTGAATTCGGTACCTCCATCACTTTGGAATGTTTTTATAGATGTATTAAACTGATTTTCAACAAATTTCTTAAATTAGACAAATATAGCATAAAAATCAGATTTCAGGCGCATTGGATATAACTAAGTGAATCTGGAATAGTCATCAATAAAAATCACATAATATCGAAAACCAAATTTTAAACAAATGGGAGCAGGTCCCCATAAATCACAATGAACTAAATCCAGCATATGCGATGCGCGTTTCTCATTTAGGGAATAAGGTAATCTTTTGCTTTTAGCTAATTCACAAGAGCCACAAATAGATGGAGTTGGTAAAATACAAGATAAAGACAAAAGACTTGTTTTTCTTAAATGGGAAATAGTATCAAAGTTAACATGACCCAAACGATAATGCCACAATTCAAATGATCCTCATAGCTTATTGGAATTTAAAACAGAAACAAAAGCATTTTGACCATCCTCCAAGATATATAAGTTGTGTTCACGCCTCCCTTTTGTTAGAATTTCCTTTGTACCGCTTTGCTGAAGCAGAAAAGATGTGTAAGTAAATATAGCATCCACAGGAAAGTCACGTGTAAGTTTGCTAATTGAAATGAGATTCTTTTGTAGTTCAGGCAAAACAAGAATATCAAGAAGGTTTAAAGTATTTGTCAAACGATGAGATCCAATATGGGAAATAGGGAGAGCATTACCATTTCCAAAAGTGACTGTGTGATTACCAGAATAAGGCTTAATTAAGTCTAAATTACATGAGTTTGTTGTCATATGTGTTGAAGCTCCAGTATCAAGGTACCAATCAAACTGGTTTGAATTTGATAGAGTGCAAGAATTTGCAAATGATTCAGCAAGATTTGCAGATTGAGGTGGGCCACCTTCATAACGTTGATGGCAAGATGTGGCATAATGACCTTCTCTTCTGCAGATTTGGAAATGGATAGGACGACGTCCTCTACCGCGACCACCACGGCCTGAGTTATGGTAACCACGACCTGTTTTGCCATTTGAGAAAGAACACGACCCAGATTGAAAACGTGTATTGGATGATTGAGAGGGACGTTGAGTAGTGGTATAAAAGGCAACTTGAGAAGGAGTGGAATCAACGACATGTAAATACATTTCAAAACTCTCGGCAGTAGAAAGAAGATCACGAAAAATAGGCAGTGGTCGCGTGGCTAACTGAGATGCACCAAAGCTAGTGAAAGTGGGACCTAAACCCCGTAAAAACCAGTGTAATGTATCTAAATCATCCACTGGTCTTCCCATAAGGCTGAGTTGATCACATAAGCCTCGAAATGTTTTGGAAAACTCCCTAACATTGGATGAGCCTTTTGTGAGATGCAACAATTTGATCCCAATTTCTCGTTGCTTGGAGTCATCACGTAGAGGGATTCAAGAGTAGTCCAGATCTATTGTGCGGTGTTACAATGCAGTACCTCAGCTAGAGTTTCTTTGGTAAGGGAGGCTTGAAGAAGACTTATAAGTCTTTGATCTTGTTGTTTCCACGTGATAAAGGCTGGATTAGGAACCGTCAAAGATCCATCATCAGCAGGCAATTTCGCAGGAGGAGTTTTGATTGAGCCCTCAATATGACCATAAAGGGCATGTCCTTCAAGAAGAGGAAGGAGCTGACGACGCCAAAGAATGAAATTGGTTGAGGTGAGGCGTATGTTTAACATGTGGATTATGGTGTTAAAAGAAAAAGCACCATCAGTATTAGCCATAGGGAAGAAAAGAAAATAAGAAAGGGTAAGGAAGGATCGATCGAGATTAGGTTGATACCATGTAAGGATTAGAACAAACACGTTTTATTGATTTGGAAAGAGTAATCAACATACAATATATAGAATATACAGAATACCTAGAATCTATAAATAAGGAAAGAATATATCAATTATTCATGACAGAATCAATTATGCAGAGGCTAAGAAAGGTAAATTGTAATAAAATATATTACTTCCTATCAGATGCACCTACTTGCTAGCTCAATTATATTATCCTACTCTGTCCCTCAAACTGGATCTTCGGATATAAATACACCACTGAAGTTACATCTTTCCTACTCTGTCCAACTTCCCAAGGTGGATCTTCGGTAAGGATTTCCCACTCCTCACCAAACTCTTACTATGTTCAAACACATAATTATATATCCAACATAATATAATACATTCAACAAAGATGTCATATCAATTAAGTATTTTATAAAATAAAATCAGCAGAGTATAATCTGTTTAATAAGAATTTAGTTAAAACACATCGAGTAGACTTCCAAGAAAGAGAGGTGTGGCAATATGGACAGCTTAAGTACCAAGTTTTTCCTAGCCAAGGTGTCCTCGACTTTTTATTAACAAATTTCTTATTTACAGATTCAAAACAACAACATATAATATTAACACAAAAATTCAAATAGTTATACAACCAGCACATAGGTTTTTCATTAACAGTAATTGCACAAACTTTCAAGACATGAATAGTTATATAAAAATATTTTATCATAATATAAAAACTTAGGAAAGTTAACTCCCCTTACTCTATTCCAGACTTAATCTCTTGCTCTGAATTTGTTCTCCTGAAAACCCTTCAGAACCTTTTCTTGTAACTAAAAATTTCTTCCTAACTCTTTCTTCTCTATTTTTTTCAAGATTTCTCACTAGATTTTTCCTCTCTTTATGCAGAATAACCTCCCTTCCCATGACTATTTATAGTCCAAAAATTTTACTATTTAATTCTTTTTATATTATTTATTATTATAATATTATTTTATTAATATTTTAATCACAACTTGCAAATGTGATCCTTCTTCAATTATTGCAACGTAGGAATTCTTATCCATTCATGATTTTTTTTTTACAAAACCTTCTAAAATAGGTTCTCAAAATTTTGAACACCTCCTTCTGAAATTAGTATAATTCTCTACGATAAATGTTTAATTTTTCTAATCATAATTTTTTATTCAATTATATTTTCTATAAATTAAAATTATTATTATTATTATTATTATTAATACTAATAAAATTTACTATTATTCATTAAAATGGATATTTTTCATCATGAGGATAAGAGTTCTTCATTTCTTCCTCTAATTCCCAAGTCATCTCCTGAGTCTTCTCATTCCACAATACTTTGACAGTGTGAATATCCTTTCCCCTTAGTTGTTTGGACTGAACATCTAGAATCTGCATCAGTCTTACGCCCAGCGATAGATCTTCTCTGACTTGTACGTCATCCACTTCAAGCACATGATCAGGACTCAACACGTATTTCCTCAATTGAGAGACATGAAATACATTGTGCAAGTTTGCCAATTGAGGAGGTAGCGCAATCTCATATGCTACCGGTCTAATTCTCTTGATAACTTGAAATGGACCGAGAAACTTCGGAGACAACTTCTTGGATGCAATAGCTCTTCCTACTCCAGTCATTTGAGAAACTCGTAGAAACACGTGACTTCCCACCTCGAACTCGAGAGGTCTTCTCCTATGATTAGCATAAGACTTATGTCTACACTGTGATGCTTTCATCCTTTCCTATATTTGTTTTACCTTTTTTGTGGTTTGCTTAATTAATTCTGGTCCTAGCATCATTGTTTCTCCCTCTTGGTACCAACATAGGGGTGTCTTACATCTCCTACCATATAATGCTTCGAATGGTGTCATGTCAATGCTTGCATGATAGCTATTGTTGTAAGTGAATTCAATCAATAATAAGACCTCATACCAAACACCCAAGTGGTATAAGACATGTGCCCTTAATAGATCTTCTAAGGATTGGATCGTCCTCTCAGACTGTCCATCATTTTGTGGATGATACGCAGAACTCATTTGTAACTTGTTGCCCAATTCACGTTGTAGAGACTGTCAAAATTTTGATGTAAATTGTGGATCCCTATCTGACACTATGCTCGATGGTATTCCATGTAGTCTCACTATTTCTTTTATATATAGTTGAGCAAGCTTCACATAGGCATTCTCAAATTTATCGCTAAGAAGTGAGCGTTCTTCGTCAACTTATCTATCACAACCCAGATAACATCGTGACCCTTTCCTGTTCGTGGTAAATAGGTTATGAAATTCATGGCAATACTGTCCCATTTCCACTCTGGTATTTCTAATGGTTGTAACATACCTCTTAGTTGTTGATGTTTCACTTTAGCCTTTTGACAGGTCAAGCATGCTGATACAAATTGCCACATTTCTATTCATTCCGGACCACCAGAAAGACTCCTTGAGATCTGATACATTTTGGTCATACCAGGATGCATGCTAAGGCGACTCTGATGTCCTTCCTCAAGAATCAACTTTTTCAGCTCAACGTCATCTGGGATACAGACTCTGCCTCTAAACCTCAAAATACCATCAGCTCCTAACATAAATTCTCTACCCTGATCAGTACCCAACAAATCACTCGATACCACTAAGTTACTGCACCTAATAGAATCTGACTTCAGCTCAACATACAGCTTCATATCCCTGAATTTCTCAATCAACTCTAACTCCCTTACCATCATAGCAGATATATGAACTGTCTTTCTACTCAGAGCATCTACTACTACATTAGCCTTACCTGGATGGTATAAATGTTCAAACTCATAATCCTTTAAAAACTTCATCCACCTTTTCTGCCTCATGTTTAATTCCTTCTGATCAAAAAGATATTTCAAACTCTTATGATCACTGATCACTTGGAACTACGCGCCATATAGGTAGTGTCTCCAAATCTTTAAAGCAAATACGACTGCTGCTAACTCCAAATCATGAGTGAGGTAGTTCTTCTCATGATTCTTATGTTGTCTCGAAGCATAAGCTACCACTCTCTTTTCTTGCATCAATACACAACCCAGCCCCTGATAAGAAGCATCATAGTACACTTCGAAAGGTCTACTTGTGTCAGGGATCACTAATACTGGAGCACTTGTCAACCTCTGCTTTAGCTCCTAAAAACTAGCTTCACATCGGTCTATCCAAGCAAATAGCTGATCTTTCCAAGTTAGCTGCATCAATGGTGACACAATTTTGTAGAATCTTTTTATGAATCTACGGTAGTACCCTACTAATCCTACGAAGCTTCTGATCTCGGTTGCGGACTTGCGTTTCTCCCACTGAAGCACAGTTTCGACCTTGGCTGGATCCACAGAGATTCCGTCAGCCGATATGACATGCCTAAACAATTGTACCTCTTTCATCCAAGACTCACATTTGGGCAACTTGGCGTATAATTTTTTCTCTCTTAACCCCTCAAGCACTATCTGAGGTTGATTGATGTGTTCCTCCCGAGTCTTTGAGTATATAAGAATGTCGTCTATGAAGACTACGACAAACTTATCTAAGAAATGTCTAAATATTCTATTCATATAGTCCATGAATACGGCAGGAGCGTTGGTTACACCAAAAGACATAACCACATTTCCATAGTGTCCATATCTAGACCTGAAAGCAGTCTTTTGTACGTCTTGTGCCTTTCCCAAAATCTGATGATAACTCCACCGCAGATAGATTTTTGAAAACACCTTCACTCCATGTACTTGATCCATCAAGTCGTCGATTCTTGGCAACGGATACTTGTTCTTGATGGTCAACTTATTTAACTACCTGTAATCTACACACAATCTAGAACTCTCATCCTTCTTCTTGACCAACAATAATGGCGCACCCCAAGGTGAAACACTTGGTCTGATAAATTGCTTCCCAAGTAACTTTTCTATTTGTCTTTTCAATTCTGCTAATTCAGCTGGAGCCATCCGATACGGAGTGATTGATACAGATCCTGCACCTGGTACCAGATCAATTGAGAACTCAATTTCTCTTTGAGGAGGCAGTCTTGGTACATCTTCAAGAAACACATCCATGAAATCACTCACCACTGAGTGATCTACGCTCATTCCACTCTTATCTACCTCCGTATGCGTCAACACTAAGAAACAACACGAACCTTCCTGTACTTTGCACCACAATTGCCCCGAAGATGAAACCATCGACTCTTTCTCTTCAGGGAATAAAAATTTCTTTGCACCACAATTTATGAGAATGTGATTGGAAGTTAGCCAATCCATTCCTAAGATTACCTCTAAACCTTGTAGAGGTAAACAAATGAGATTAACTCTAAACTGGCGTTCCTCTACTATTATAAGACATCTAGTACATACTAAAGATGTCTTGATCAACCCAGAAGTTGGAGTAAACACTACTAGGTCATATTTTTCATGAGTTTTACACATTTCTTTGAAGTTCGTTTTTTATGCTTATGTTTCCAAGGCTGACGCAAGCTTTTGGTTTCCTAGCACACCCAACTTTAGGACCGCTCAGTTTATTGTCTTCATTCACTTTAATGTTGTCTATTCTATTCGATTGTGATAATTTAGTCGTAATTTTAGCTTAAGTAAGTTGTGTTGGTCATTAACAAAATAACATTGCTTCCTTGAGATTTCTCGGACTGTACTTGTGTTTCTTCTACTGTACCTGACATTTTATGAAATCTGATTATGTTCTTACAATTGGTATACACGTAGTTGCCCAATTGGTGATTGCATCTTCGCTTAGTTGATCAATCTGTATAGAACACATTGGATGGAATGGGTGTATTGTGTTCGCTTAGTTAGCGATTATGATAGCCTGGTTGGTCTTTGCTTAGTTGATTCATTCATGTTGGATTAGGATCAGAGTAGTGTGTAATTGTAGTTAATCTGTGATTGGGAGCATGGAATTGAGTTAGTGACCAACTGTTTTAATTTTATGTGTACATCTGTGTTTATATTTTTGCTTTAATTTAGTTCATTTGCATTCACAAATTCTTCACCAACCCCCCTACTACGTGTTTGACCTAATTCTCGAACCACATTTGGTCCTTGAGAGACGACCTAGGAGTCACTTCCTATTCTATATTGCATTCTTATTGCATATTAAATTTGACTTCGGTGCGACACCGATCAATTGTGCAAGGAGAACTAACATGTAGATAAAACTATGAAGTAATCTGCTACTAGTGTTTGTATAAGGTTAGGACATTTTAAATGTTTTGTTATAGTTATTTAATTGTTTATTACGGATAAAAGTATTTCGGTAAAGATATTACTCTTTAACTCACAATAAGAGTTTATTTATGTTTACACATATTAATCTTTATATTAATCTTTGTATTTGATTGTTTACACCTAAATTCAAAATATTTTAATTATGTGTCTAACAAGTTAAACATCATAAGACTTAAAAAAAGATGAATATGTCATTGGGTACTTCACTTGAGAAATATCTTCCTAGATATTCTCTAGGAAAATGAGTATCTTCTTAGACTTTATAAGAACAAAAAATAGAGACATTCACAGCCAAAACAGAGACATCAACGCCAAAACAATGTAGATTTTTGGTTCATATGCTAACCTTTTTTAATGAAGAAAATGTAGAGTAGTTGGACGACAAAGGCAACACAACAACACCACACAATGCTAAGGCAAACGTCATTGAGGAGACAAACAAATCACGCAATGACCGAACGTCGTGGAGTAGATGTCATTGAGAAGAACGCCTAAAGACCTATGGAGTAGACAAATGTGATGGCGATAACAAACAGAGGAGGGGCGGCAAAGTTGTAGGATAGCGATGGCAACGCGAAGAACAAGATGGAAGGAGAGGCGAAGGAGAGGACGAGATGAAAGCTGGTAAGCAGAGTTTAAGATGAATGGGAGGAACTAAGGTGAAAATAATGATGACAGCATGTAGAGGTGAATGGTGAAGCGCAAAACTTAGAAAGAAGGAAAGTAAACATTTTATACCGGTCATGATGACTAACTGGTATAAAAGGTCATTTTTATAACGGTTCTAGCTCTAATTGATATAGAAAATTATTGTCATTTAATACAATTTTTCCATCATTTCATTTTCTCTATCGCGGTTCGAAGTCCAATAAGTATAAAAAAACTTTCTAATTTATTACAGGTTTGTCACCACATCACTTTTTATACTAATTTTACGTCTAATTGATATAGAAAAATTTTGTAATTTATTACAGTTTTCCCACACACCCTTTTCTTACTGATTTCTGTTTTGTTTATAACTTTATATTTTTTAAAACTTTTTAGTTGTTTTTAGTGTGAATAAAATATAGTTTTATCACATGAGCAACCAATACACATAATAGTTTAGGCTTAATACCTCTATTGGTCCTCTAATTTGTTAACTAATCTTATTTTGGTCCTCCAGTTTGCAACAGTCTCAATTTAGTCACAATTTTTGAAAATATGAACATATTGTATCCCATCCGTTAAGTGGTAGCAGACGGACATTAATTTGAGCTCACTTGTATTTTTCTTTTAATATTTTAAAATCATTAAATCCACGTGGATTTTTTTCTTTTTCCGGTACCAGAGTTCTCCATATTCAGCACCACCTCCTTCACCAAAATTCTGGGTGGACCATGACCCTCCTCACTGATTTCCGATTTCTCCAAAATGAATCTTCTCGATCAAATCCAAACCGATGTGGACCCCTGTCCTTATTTTAATCAACCAGGAACCCTTCCAAACCCTATCATGTTAACAATGCTGGATTGTTCATTGAATCCCTATCCTATCACCACCATGTTAATAACACGACTTTTCGATAAAGGTCACATTTTTCCACATTCTTCCGGAGGGTTCAATAGCTTCGTCAGGTTATCTCCTATTGCGGCTATGAATTGCAATGCTAATAATCCTTTGCATCATTATGTTTCAACAAAAAAGAAGATTGAACCTCCTCACTTTCTGCCTCCGAGGAGAGTGGGGGGAGACCCTTCGGCTTTTAGGTGTGACAATAGCATTATCTTGCAAGGGAGAGATTCAAGCCACCCTTCCTGTCATCGTCTTCTTCCACGGCGACGGCTTCACGTTCCTCTCCCCGGCCACGACCAAGTACGACCCTTTCTGCCACTCCCTGTGCCGCTCCATCAACGCCGTCATCAAACCTGCAGGGAATTAGAGGACGCGAGTTTCTCTCCTTCCTCCGCCACCACGGCTACTTCTGCCGCCACTGCCAAACGAAGAGGGTTCAGGCGTGGGGAGGTCTTCGAGCCCAACCTCCGTCTTGGTCGGGTAAAGATCCCATCTTTTGATGTTGCAATTTGGTCTGGGTGTTGCTCATTGAGAAGGGTCTATGTGGAGTTGAACGGAAAAGAAAGAGAAATAAGGTGAAATGGGGTTTTGCTTTTGAGTTAAAGCTTGTTGCAGAGGGTTTTGGGGAGGGGGGGGTTTGAAGGAGATGATTTGGTTGACTTGGTGAAGGGATGAAGAGATATGTAATGGGTATCAACAGAGGAGAAAAATTTTAAATATTTGGTGTTTTGTTGGACGGTGGTGGTTGTTGGTGATGGCATCGGTAAAGCGGTGACAGGGTGAGGGAGGAGAAGATCTGGTTTCAGTCATAAGATGTTTCTCAGTTATGTGAGGTGGAATTAAGATGGGAAACACGTCACTCATTGAATTTAATCATAATAACAAAAGTAATTACAGCTCGGCTCAAATTAACGCCCGTCTGCTACCACTTAACGGATGGGATACAATGTGTTCATATTTTAAAAAATTGTGACTAAATTGAGACTGTTGCAAACTAGAGGACCAAAATGAGATTAGTTAACAAATTAGAGGACCAATTGAGGTATTAAGCCTAATAGTTTATTAAAAGAAACACTGAAATATAAAAAAATATTTCAAAACATTTATAATGTACTTATCATTTATGGATACTTAAAGATAATATTTAAATTTATTTTTGTAATTAAACTTGTAATTATCTCTTTAAATACAATAAAAATAATTAACTTTTATTTTTCAATTTTTATTAAAATTATTTCTTATACTATATACACCATTGATTAATATATATTATAATAAAATTAAAATTTGAATCATGATATAACAAATAAATTATCAAAATATTTTATTAATATAATTCAAATCTTTTTAATATTCCAAATTAATATAAAAGATAAAAAGGAAAATCACGCAATCATTAATTCTGATAATAAATAATATGTACTAATACTGCAATTAAAAAGAGTTATGGATAATTAGTGTGGTGAATTCCCGGATACCACGGCAAGTTGCATTACCATACATAAATTATAATAATGAATAATAAATGAGTTGCATGAGAGAAGGATTTTTCTTTTTGAAACAAAAAAGTATCTTACTTTTTGAATGAACTTAGAAATCACATTTCGCTATTTATATATATATATATATATATATATCAACTGTCTGCGATATAATATTATACATATAAATAATGGTAATTAATATACTATTAAAAAATAGTTTAATTACGTTGGAACTCTTTTATAAATTGAAACCTTTTTAATTGAGTTTTTATTAAAAATAATATTAAATATATAAAAGTTTTATATTTTTAATTGAGTTAATGTGATTTAATATATGAGAATTAATAATAAATTATATTTATATAAATATCTAATTTATCATTTTTTCTTATTTTTTTATAAATTACTTTTAGTTAAAAAACTATAGTAGTGAATTTTGAATTAAGAAATTATTTTTGTTGATTTTCATCTAACTTTATTATATATTTGATTCTTTTGAAATTTTTTCAAACAAATATAATTTGTCTTGTGAGAACAAATATTATTTTATTTTATATGAGTAATTTGTTATTGTATTTTAATATTATTGTTGATTTGAAATTAAACTGTTGGAGTTAATACAAATAAAATTGTTGTGGTTAATATATGTATATAAACTTAATTAAAAATATCCAAATAAACTATAGACTTGATGTCTAATAAGTTCTAAAATTATATTAAATTTTACGAAAAATAAAGTAGATAAAAGGTTTAATGTTTTGGTAGGTTTTTTTTTTTTAAATCTCAAATAGGTTCCTTATTCGTTTTTTCAATTGGGTTTTTATTTTTAAAAAGTTGAAACAAATAGAGGATTCTGGTTAAATTTTGGACAAACGTTGTTTAAAAAGTCATTACGTGACATGCCGACAGTATTTTAAATGATGACATGTATATATGGTAATTAGATTATTGTGACGTGTAATTTCTAATTTTTAAAATAATATTGGAAAATAAGTGTCATGACATTTAAAATATTACTATCAGCATGTCACGTAATAATCTCTTAAACGGCGTTTGTCAAATTCAACTGCAGATCTCTATTTGTTTCAATTTTTTTAAAATAAGGACCCTATTGAAAAAATGAATAAATAGTTGGGGATCCATTTGAGATTCCGACAAGAAAAGAGAACCTACCAAATCATTAAACCAAGATAAAAAAAAAAAGAAAGAGTTTAATTTACATGTATTTAAGTTGTTTTTAGATGAGAAAGTATTAATTGATATGGTTTAGAAGGTGGTTGGTTGTGAATAAAAGCGAGTGAATGGTAGTGTTTAGAATATGCGTAGAAGAAATTGAAGTTAGAAATGAGAAAGATAGTTTTGATTTTTGTGATTGGTATTTTGTTCTCAAGCATGGACATAGCATTATCAGCACGTCATCTTCAGTAGGATATTCCACCTACAGCATCACGTTTATGCATGTAAGAAGACTAAATCAGTATAACTCCATACCTTCGAAGACCTAGTTTTTTAAAACAAAATATATAATATCAACCTCTTTAAGTAAAAATAAAATTATATTTATTATTACTTATTTCATTGTCAAATTTGTTGATATCATATTATAATTTAGGGTCTTGATTAAAATTAATGAATTATAATTATACTATACATTACAATAGTGAAGATAGGACACCAATATGTACGCACTGGTCTTTATAGATTAAAAGATATTTTTTTTAAATTATATATATATATATATATATATATATATATATATATATATATATATATATATATATATATATCACTAGTGTAAAAACGTTGTTTAACGTCACACGTTAGACGTTGGTTAAGGGTAAGCGCGATGTATATTGATGACCGGTAGCATTTCCGTAAATAAGTTGGTAATATGGGCGTTAGTTAGTTGGATCACCGACATCTATAGTATTTTAGACGTCGGACATTCTAGTCTGACGTCTATATTTCTGATAGGTAGGTGAAAAGTCATTTTTTTCAACCTTATAGACGTTCGTTCGGCGGGAGCCCCGACATCTATATGGCAGAAATTAATGTTGCTCACTTACTTGTCAGACATATAGACGTCAGACTCCTGCTAACTGACGCCTATATGTCTGCCAGGTAGGTGAATAGTCACTATTTTCAACGTTATAGACGTCGGATCCCGCCACATTGACGTCTATATGCAAATGTAGACGTCAATTGCCTCAGTACCCGACGTCTAAAATCCTACCAGGTATGTGAAAAGTCATTCGTTTCCGCCCACGAGACGTCTCATCCCGCCAAACCCTACGTCTATATACAACACAAATATTAATTTTTAAATCGAATGGACGTCATATTAGTCAGGTGACCGACGTATATGCAATTATAGACGTCGGTGTTGTGTACAACAGACGTCGAATTTCTTGTTAAATAATCCTTCGAACCAGCGGTTTGTAAACCAACACTTTGATCGTCTTTGCTTTCTCTCTCTGCTGCTCTGCATTTCCAGGTAAGTTTCCTCTCCTTTTAAGTATTTAAAGTTGTTTTTACTCCGATTAAAGTAATGTTTAATGTATTATCTCTCATTTGAACCGATTAAAATGAGTTTCCGTTGTGTTTTGGTGCGGGTTTTTTGTTGTGTCTTTGTGTAACGTAGTCCCTTTGCTAGTTTCCTCATAAGGAAAACTTGCGTTTTTTGGATTTCTTATGGCATTTCAACACAAGGACGAACTTGGGTTGTTGCATATGTTCATTTCGACCGCTAACGAAAAAGTATACGGTGAGAATACGTTCTCACCGTATTCTTTCTCCTTGGCAGTCGGAATGGACCTAGGCAATGACCCAGGTTCGTTTTTGGGTTCAAATGCCATGAGAAATCAAAAAGACGCAAATTTTTCTTACGAAGAAACTAGCAAAGGGAGGAGGTGTTACTACGCTACCCCCAAGACACGACAAAAACCGCACCAAAACACAACGATTACTTCATAGACGTCGGTTAATGTTCTAACTGACGTCTATAGTACCCATAGACGTCGGTTCATGTACAAATAGACGTCTGTGATGTCCCAAAGACGTCGGTTAAAGCAATGTTTGACGGCTTTATAGACGTCCAAAGTGTTGCAGACCGATGTCTAAGGTGACCTTAGACGTTGGTTAGTGCAATGTCTGATGTCTTTGTAGACATCGGTTTTTGAACTGAATCGACGTCTATTTCGACGTCGCACCTGCAAAATAACGACGTCTCATTAACATCATCCGTAAAGACGTCGGTTCTGGAAGTGACGTTAAAAGCCCAAAATAACTAACATCTAAAGCCCTTTCTGCACTGGTGTGTATATATATATATATATATATATATATATATATGTATGTATATATGTATATATGTGTTATGTGTATATATGTGTATATCTGTGTATATGTGTATATCTGTGTATATGTTTATAAATGTGTATATGTGTGTATATATGTGTATATGTGTATATATATATACATATACCCATATGTATATATATATACATATGTGTATATATATATATATATATATACATATATATATATAGATATATATATATATATATATATATACATATATATGTATGTATATATATATATATATATATATATATATGTATATATACATATATACATATATATATATATATACATATATATGTATATATGTATATATACATATATATATGTATATATACATATATATATATATATATGGGTTTACTAACATACATAAGCTCTTGGTACATTTTAGTAAACTGTACTGAGTTTTCGTAGACAAAATATTTTCGTATATTATGGATACTATGTTTTAAGGTCAAGGGTATTTGAATAATTTTCATTCTCAAAACTAAAAAAAAAAACAAGAAATCCCACTACAAAGAGGGAAACTCAAACAGATCCAGAAACAAAACCCTAGGCGCGAATTTCATATACCCCTCTTCTCCACCGTTGCGTCAGCCACCGCGTTTCAACCTTATTCCATCACCATCACCGGACCTGCAACTCTGCGACAAAAACCCTTAATCGAGCCACCGTCACCAGAATCCCTAAAGCATGTCGCCGCTGTGGCGAGAGTTGTCATGGATGTGCGATTAGGGTTGATGTAGTTAGCGTTGCTTCTGAAGGCGCGGTTTCTGAATTGGATCCCTGCGTGATGGTTATATGGTGTTACATCTAGTTTCTATAGGTCTGATTGTGGTTGTAGGTGGAGGCAAGCAGCGGTGCGATTCTGATGTAGGGCTTCCGTTCAGTGTTCTCACATGGAGACTAACATCGCCCTCTCCAATCTCTCCCTACCCTCCTATTACGCCGTCGCAATGGTCATCCCGTTTCTAGACTCCTTGGAGGACAAAGAAAATGGGAAAGATCAAATTTTGAAACCTCTGAAGGTTCGATCACCAACTGTTTGCTCAAAGGGCTAAAAGAATTTTATGTCTCCAACCATTTCTACTTCCTCCAAGATCAATGAGTCTCCTTGAAAGAGAGTCCTAACTGAGCTAACGAGATCTTCCTTGACTAGTGAGGATTTGAGCGGACGAGATCTCCCTGCTTCCATTTCTGGTTCCAGAGGTTGAGAGGATACCATATCTGAAAATTTGGAAGAATTGATACTACCTCGGTTCAATGAAACGAGTCGAATCCTGGATACTGCATCAGTTAAAGAGAGTCGAGGCGAATCCTACTGACTTTTAATTTCGTCTATGTATGACTCGGTTCTCAAACCGATGTCTATCACGGAATATAACTGGTGCCTATTCCTTTAATTGTACTAGTGCCCCCAAACCCTAACTCACCTCTCTCTTTCTCTCATTCCTCATTCTTCTCAACCTTTTATCTTTCATCTCTCCCACTCCAACCTTCTCTTTATCATCCCTACAGTAGTCCCAACTGAAAAAATCAGAAACACCCACCTAACCTCAATCTACCTTCCTTACTTATCCAGTTTGTTTCTCTCTTCTCCATCTTCTCTCTCACCCACACACAGCAACCCGCGATGCTGCAATTTGTTGCTTTTGCTCTGTTCATTCATTTGTTTTCCACTTTAGTAATAAAATAATTGTTGATTTTGATGTTGATTTTTTATTGGAGGACTGTGTTATATCTTTTTCCTTTTGATTGTTATTAAATTTGTAAAAAACTAAAGTCTACAATAATATCAATAATTTCAAACATCAACCCAGAATAGTTGCAAAGCATTTAGTTTCTTAATACCAATTTTCATAAAATCATAGAAATGAAAAGAGTCAAAGTTAAACTGTTGATAAGGGAGCACAATTTTAGCTAAACCCAATCCCTGTGATGTTTGTTTTTGATGATGACAACACATTGTTAATAAAAACACATGTATGTGTATTCTGTTATGTGTTATATGTGTACATGCTTACTGTGAAATATACACATATTGTGTTTGTCACATTTGTTGACATATTGTGTTGATTGATGCATACTATTGTGTTTATGAAGTGATTATATTTGTGTATGCACAATATATGCTTTGGTGATATAAAAACCACATGCAAAAAAGCATATCTAAATGACTTAATCGATTATAGTCTAGAGATAATCAATTAAGGTCATCAGATAACTTGAGTTTTAAACTGTTGCCAAACAACTAGTTTTGAATCGATTACATTAGTTGGTAAATCGATTAAAACTTGTGTGTTTGCATATATCTTTTTCAAATGTGCTATGATAAGTTTTGATTTCAAAAAGTATTTTCAGTGTTAAAGCTTAATCGATTACATGGTTTATGTATTCAATTAAGTCTGTTAAGATTTGAAAACTGACTTATGCTTGTCATAACTGCTATAACAGTCATATTTTTAAATATGTTTGACTAAGCATTTAATGAGAATCAATTACATTAATTGAACATTCAATTATGTGCTTTGACTGCTGCTAGTTTGTTACATGTGTTTAATTTAACCGATTACATTAATATGGTAATCGATTGATTTGCGTTAGAATTGACAAAAACTATATATTGACGCATTGTTTGATTTTCTGTAGAACAATTAATAATTACACTTTCATATCTAATTGATTTTCATCTGAGAGGTTTTACAGATTGATCAAAGGCTCCAAGAATCAAGAACGAGAAGTGATTTACAGATCTTGAAGCATTCTTGAGAGACATGACTAAATTGAAAAGATTGTTTGTTTTTGTACAATTGAGGTTCTTTCTGTTTGATCAGGAGAAGAAGACTTACAATCTTTGATTTGATGTTCCCTGTACGTGTGGCATCAGGAAGAAGAATGGTGTACTCTTGACTTTGAGAAGGGATATCTCAATGGGGTTGTTGCGACAGGAACAAGGTAGTTTCATGTTAAAAGGTTTTGTTGTTCTATAATTGATTGAGAGTTTGTGAGGTGTTTACATTTGAGAGTTGTTCTATAAAGCCTTAACTGTAATACTCTGATCATTATAGTGAATTGCTCTCCAATCTAAGGTTGATTGGGAGGGTGACTGGATGTAAGCATTGAAGTCGAACCAATATAAAAACTGAGTTGGATTTTCTTCTCCCTATCTCTTTACATTTTTGCATACATTCTGTAATTGTTTTACACGCATACTGTTTTCATAGCACACCATTGCTTACGACACAAGAAAGGTTTCGAGAACCATACAATTTGCGAAAAAGATTTGAAAAGTGCTAATTTTTATAAAACACCAATTCACACCCATCCCCCCTCTTGGTGTTGAGAAACAAAGTTCATCAATTCTAACATAAACTATCAGTGTGATGGCAACAAATTTATTAAGTTTAAATTCCAATTCAAAATTCAGTGCGTTTTGTTTTTCTTAATTTCACTTCTGCGACAAATGATAAATCAAAATGACAACATCATATTTATATTGACCAAACAAGTTGGAGATGTGAATTGTTTAAAATAAACATACATGATGTGATTTACTTTGGAAATTAATTTTCTGGTCCAACTGATAGACGGAGGTCCAAGGAAGAAGTCGATTGTAGCGCCAAAACATGATTTATACTTCGTCGAAGCTCCCTCTAAAGAAGATTGCAGCGAAAAAAGACAGAGAAAACTAAATCGAGAGACAATTAGAGGATATGGGTTGAAAACCCTAAATGAACCAAGGAACCCTAGAGTCGATCTATTTATCGGTGGAAAAGGGCTTTTAAACAGTGGAAAGGGATTATAATCAGTAGAATGTGATTATAATTGGTGGAAGTGAAGGAAAACTAGGGAAGAACCTAGAGGCGCCAGAAAACCCTAGGCTTGTGACAGTGTTCAGTGAAGACGACCAAACGAAGATAGTTCGAAGAGGATAAGGCTAGATCGATGAAGATTTGAGGCGAGGAACGTGATTTTTTGATGTTAATCACCATAGTGTAGGCTTGGCGATGAGGAAGATGTGGTTTTGAGGTTGGAGATGTGGTTGGCAAAGAAGAGCTCTTCGAGAGGAAAACCTAAATAAAGGGCGTTGAGAGTGGTCGACGATGCGATGCAGATTGAAGATATGGCAAATAGAAGTGTTGAGGCATGCCAAGCGTAGACACTGGTTGGTGGAAAGGTGTTGATATGGAGGAGCGAGAATCTCATTTGAGAAATGAAAGAATGGATGGTGTGATTGGAATGTGGCTAAAGGAAATCCTTTTGGATTCTCTAGCCTTGACTTTCAAGGTAGAATTGAGTTTCTGGAATTCTTTCTATAGAAGAATCAATTCATTAAGCTTAAAAGTATCTTACAAAAGGTGTTGGCATGTCTATATACAGGACCGAAATTCCCTCCTATCTACCACATGCCTAACACATTGTACATATGTTGTATAACGAATAAAAGAAGTTCTAAAAAGATAATTGGGTTTGGGCCCCATCCATCATCTCCTTCCCCTTGGAAAGGATTTCTCCTCAAATCTGATGGTTTTCCTTTATTATGAGGACTTATTTTTGTTGGTTTCACAAGAGTCCCTCCTGGATCAAACATATCTCTAATTATATTTATTTGACCTAATAAAATAGAAAGACAAATACGTTTAGAAGAAGGTTTCCTAATATTAAATTTTTCAATGAAACTAAGAAACCTTTCTTCATTTGAAATTTTATTTTTATCTTGAGTTAGTGATAACCACATGGTAACCATAACTCAAGGTGTAAATTGCCATATTTTGAAAGTTGTAACATTTTAAAAGATGTAGTGGCAACTTCTTTGAAAGGAAATTTAAAATTTAAAATCTCAATGATAAAAGGAGAAAATTTAAAGGTTTGAAAACCTCCCCTCAAAAGTCTTGATTTTGTTATGTTAGAAAAGATGAGATTTGTTTCTCAACACCAATAGGGGTGAATTGGTGTTTTATAAAAATGATCGCTTTCGAAATCTTTTTCGCAAATAGTATGAGTCTTTAAACCTTTCTTGAACAACAAACAAAAATGTATACAATGTAACAGTATGCGTATTCGAATAAAGACAATATGTAATCGATTAATACAGAGAGATAGGGAGAAGAAAATTCAAACTCTGAGTTTGATACTGGTTCGGCCTCAACTGCTTGCATCCAATGTCCGATCAATCAACTTGAGATTGAAATCCAATTGCATTCTAAAGATATGAGTTTTTACAATAGGGGCTTTACAGTGACCACACTGTCAAAATGTAAATCACTTCTCTAACTCACTAATCTAATATAGCCAAATACAAATGGTTCGGCCTCAAGTGCCTGCATCCATTGTCCTTTCAATCAACTTGAGATTGAAATCTAATTGCATTATAAAGATCTGAGTTTTTACAACAGGGGCTTTATAGCAACCACACTGTCAAAATGTAAATCACTTCTCTAATTCACTAATCTACTATAGCCAAATACAAAAGACATGCAGCAAGAACAATCCTCTCCTGCAATCACCCCTTTGAGAACCCTCTCAAAGTACAAGAACTCCTCGTTCTTCTTCCTGGCAACACGCACAGGGAAACAATAACACAATGTTTGCGAATCTTCTCCTGATCACACATCAAACATCTTAATTTTACAGAAATATCAGCCTCTTCAAATCAGTCAATCTTGTCTCTCAAGAAATCTCTAAGACTAGTACATCACGTCAAGTTCTTGTTTCTTGGAGCGTTTGATAACCTCTGTAAAACTTCTCAACTCAATCTAAATCAGATATGAAAATGTTAATCCCAATTGTCTTACAGAAATTCAATCAATGCGTCTATATATAGTGTTAGTCAAATCTGATGTATTTTAATCGATTACTTTATTAATCTAAAAGGTTACATTAAAACTTGTAACAAATTAACAACAGTCAAAACAATTAATTGAATGTTCAATTAATGTAATCGATTTTCATTTAGTGATTGGTCAACACATTTAAAAATATGACCGTTGAAACAATTAATGCAAGCATGAAATAGTTTTCAAATCTTTAACAGACTTAATTGAATACATAATCCATGTAATCGATTAACCTTTGTTGAGATTATTAATAGGGGAGCATAGATTTAGCTGAACCCAGAATCTTAGTGATAACTGTGTTTTTTTATGATGACAACACATAATTAATAATAACACATGTGTATGTTCTGAGCTTACATGTTATATGCTTTTGCTTAAAGTGTTATATCAGTATAAGCATATTTGTGAACATTATTGTGTTGATTTTATCATACCATTGTGTTTAATATGTGATTTTATCTATGGATGCATAACATATGTTTTCGAAAAAGAAAATCCACAAGCACTATGGTTGAACTTTAAAGTGTGGCAAAACAATAGTTTTAAGTCGATTACATTATTGTTCAAATTGATTAAAACTCGTGGGTTTGCACAAATTCTTTTCAAGTGTGATATGAGATATTTTAAGAAGAAAAGTTTTCAAAAATGTGCTAAGTGTTGTTACTTAATCGATTGCATGTGACTTGTATTCGACTATGTTAGTTATTGATTTGAAAATTGTTTCAATGCTTGTCTTAACTGTTACAATGGTCATATTTTCAAATATGTTGACCAAGCATTTATGACAAATCGATTACATTAATTGCGCTTTCAATTAATGAGCTTGACTGTTATTATTCTGTTATAACTGTGAATTGCATTTGACTAGATTAATAGCTTAATCGATTAAAACGCGTCTATTTTGTGATATAATATATATTGACGCCTGATTTGAATTCTGTAAGAAGAGGTTTAATCTTTACACTTTCATATCTTTCAGAAAATGTTGTGGAATCTTACTGAGGAAAGAAAAGCTCCAATAACCAAAGATTGACCGTGGTGATCAAAGACTTGAAGGTTTCTTGTGTAGCAAGGTTTACTAGGTTTGAACGTCTGATCTATCTGCACAGAAAGGTGTAATGACATATTCAATATAGTGGTATGCTATAAACAACACAATTATGTTCACAAATATGCTTATACAAATATAACACATTAAGCAAAAGCATATAACATGTAAGCTCAAAACATACACATGTGTTATTATTAATTATGTGTTGTAATCTCAGAACTTCTAGTTTTTATGACGACAATACATAATTAATAACACATGTGTATGTGTATATGTGTTACATGTTCATTGCTTTCATGATTATGATTATATGAGAACATGTTTGTGTTGTTTATGTGATGATCATTGCAATTCACTATGTTATATATGAGATTCTATCTGTGATTGCTTGACAAATGTTTTGGAAAAGAAAAACCATATGCACTTTTGTTGAACTTTAATTGTGTGGCAAAACAATAGTTTTAAGTCGACTTCACTATGAAGTAAGTCGATTAAACCTCGTTTTGCACAAAATTTTTCAAAGTGTGTTGTGAGAATTTTTAAAGAAAAAGTTTTTCAAAACTATACATTTAACTGTTATATAGTCAACTATGTGCGCAAGCCATTCGACTAAGTTTGTTATGTTTTGAAATTATGTTAATGCTTGATATAAATTGTCTAACAGCTATATTTTTAATGTGTTTGACCAAGCATTACTTGAGAATCAACTACATTAATTGTGTAACCAATTATTTACTTTAACTAATATTAATTGATATAAATGTCATGTTACATTCGACTCCATTAGTAACAAAGTCAACTTAGGAGCGTTAGAATTATGGAAAACTATAAATAGACGCGAATTTGAATTTGTAAGAAGTTTTGTGATTCTAACTATTTGTGTGATTTCTTTCAGATTTGTGATCTCTTACAGAACGAGGCAAAGCTCCAAGAATCCAAAAAGAAGATCGTGGTGTTCATCTTCGATGATTACTTGAAGAGCAAGAATTATGTGCTTTGACAGTCTGATCAATATGCACTTGAAGTGTTATCTGTGTGATCAGGATTTCAATCTTTTGAAGATTGATGTATTTCCCTGTTGTGATTACAGGAAGAGGACGTGTTGCGTTCTGGACATTGAGGGTTGCTCAAAGGGTTGAAGACAGCAGGATAGGGGATTCTTGCTGCTGGTCTTTTTTGTTATATGCTTATATTTTGATTAAAGGGTTAGAGATGTGTTTTATATTTTTGATGTGTTGTCGCTATAAAAGCCTTGCTGTAAAAACCTTGATCATTATAGTGCATTTGTTTCCTATGATTGGAAGGACACTAGATGTAGGCAGGTTGTCCAAACTAGTATAAAAATCAGAGTTTGATTTCTCTTATCCCTACACTTTTACATTTAAGTCGACTTTATTTTGTGCATAGTCAACTATATTTCGCTGCACTTAAAAATCTTATTCCTTGCGTTTCAAAAAAGTTTTCAAAGAACATCCTTTTTGCGAAAAAGATTTTAAAAAGACTCTGATTTTAAGTTTCACCAATTCATCCCCCATCTTGGTGTGAGAAACTAAACCATACTATTTCTAACAATTGGCACCAGAGTTGGTTTTCATAAGATATTTGAAAAACAAGTCGATTACTTGTTTCTTTAAGTCGACTGATCCTGAAAAAATGGCTTTTAGTTCTCAAACCCTTGGTGAAGGTGCATTAACAAATAGACCACCATTATTTGGTGGTGAAAGTTATGCTTTTTGGAAAATCAGGATTCAAATCTTTCTTGAATCCGTGGATAAAGGTGTTTGGGATGCAACATTGAACGGTCCATATGAGTCAACTCATGTTGTTAAAGGAAATATGGGACGTTCTGGAGGTTACTCACGAAGGCACAGACGAAGTCAAAAGAGCCAAAAAGAATTCACTTATACAAGAGTATGAATTATTCAGAATGAAGGCTGGGAAGACTATCTACAAAGTGCAGAAAAGATTCACACATATAGTCAACCACCTGATGGCTCTAGGGAAAGTATTTAACAAAGAAGAGATCAACATTAAGATATTGAAAAGTCTAAACAGAAGTTGGCAACTGAAGGTTACAGTAATTTCTGAGTCAAAGGGTCTCACAAGTATGAATATGGCAACCTTATTCGGCAAACTGAGGGAACACGAGCTAGAACTTGGAAGACTTAAAGAAGAGGAAGAAATTGAAGAAAGAAGTTAATTGCCTTGAAAGTCACAAACAGAAAAGCTTTAAAGATTGCATAATCTAAAGATGAATCAGAGGTTGAACTGGACAACAAAGAGTTAATGAGCATGGTGGTAAGAAAATTCAATCGTTCATGAAAAACAAAAGTCAATTTACTGAGCAAGCAGGTATTGGAAAAGGAGAGAAATCTACAAGATCAAATTTTGTCCAATGCTATGAGTATGGAAAGGAAGGACATATTAAACTTGAATGTCCTGACCTAAAAGTCAAGCAAAGAACGAGCAAAAAATTTCCTTAAGACAAGAGCAAGAAGCAAAAAAGCGCTCATATTGCATGGGAGAATAGTGATACAGATTCTTCCAGTGATGAAGATTGTGATTGTGAAGAAGAATCCAACATCTGCTTCATGGCTGGATCAACAAGAGATGACTATGATAGTGATGAAGAGTTCGAAAACGAGCCAATTGAGGTCAAGTACGACATGTTGCTTGATGCATTTCAGGAGATCCATGCTGAGGCAATGTGACTACAGTATAAGGTTAATCAACTCAACTTTGATAGAAAAGATTATGAGCATAGAATTAACAATCTATTAGAGGATAATGAGAAACTAAAAAAGGAACTAGATATTGCCTTAGAATCTGCTAAAACTGTTATAATTGAGACTAAAATAGTGGAAAAGAATTGTGAAAAATGCACTGCTTATATAAAACAAATTGATTACTTAACTAATACGTTAGCTAAGTTTACTCAGGGTAGAGAAAATTTAGATGTTGTTTTAAGGTCTTCTGGTAGAGCAATGTATAGATAGGGAATAGGATACAAAGCAAAAAGTAATAGGACAAATTCAAAGAAATTTTTTGATATAAGTAAACATGTTACACATGCTTGTTTCTATTGTAATAACATTTGGCTTACTGTTAGAAACTACTATTACAGAAAGGTTGGAGTTCCTAAAGGGATATACAGATGGGTTCCCAAGGAACAACTATCTACTATTAACAAGCAAGGTTTCAAATTCAAATGGGTACCAGCATCGAAAAGTCTAAATTGTTTTGCAGGATAGTAGATGTTGTAGTAGTGCACAACTCAAGGATGAGCTAACATGATAATATCAAAGTTCTTGAGTATCTACAAGTGGTAAAAATTATTATTTCACTGTATCATGCATGATAATTGCTTGAATGATTGGTTGATGAATGTTTGATTGTTGATTGATTGTTTGAGATTGTTTTCTGTGAAAATACATTAACACAAATTTTAATCAATTAGATTAAGTGTGCAGTCAATTATATGTTGTATGAGTAACTCTGTTTTTGGAATTTTTTTGAAATACAAGCAGTCAATTATAAGTTTAATGAAATCGATTAAATATCTCTGATATGGGCTTTCTATGTTTGAAAATTTAAAATGGGCCTATTTGAGTATATCTGTTAGTTCACGCCTTTATATATGTATGCTTGCCTTGAGTCTCTTCACACAAGCTATACACAAAATCGTTGTTTTTGTTAGAAAGTCTCTACATTCTCTAAAAAGTTCTACAAAATGGCCGCTTCATCTTCACGCCCAGGAAAGTGTTATGCATCTTCTAGAAGAGAAGCTCATCCTTTTGGTCGGTTTAGGGATGACGATCAACGCACTGATTTCATATGCCAATGGGGGTTCAAAGAAGTTATTAGAGACACAAGGGCCTGAGCACTTCGTTTTTTCCGCAAAGAAGGTTTCTTGTTTCAAGAATGGGTTGAGAAAGCTGGTTTGACCATATTTGTTGAACTTCAAGGAGACTGTTATCCAAACCTTGTGAAGGTATTTTATCAAATTTGAAAAAGAAAGGGAATTGTCTCACGTCCAGAGTAAAGGGTGTGGATGTCAGCATTGACAACTTCATCTCGAGATTTGTTTTGGGATTTCAACAGGAGGGACTAAAAACAAATCAAGGCATATCGGGGTTTTACAAAACTGATATCTATAACAATTTCTTGAAGAATCCTGACATGGTTGGGAAATACTAATCCTTTGAGATTAAAAAGCTAAGCAAGGAGGAATGCTTATGTGCATATATGATCACTTGGATCCTACTTCCAAGGGGTGAGGATCAGTTTTTACTTAATGATGAAGATATATACCTACTACATGCATTGCAAACTGGTACACAAACAGATTGGTCTTTTGTGATAGGTGATTATATGTTAAAGATGGCAAAATAGAAGGAATATCACCTACCATATGTTGTTTTCATTAGTAAAATATTGAGAATTGAGCAGGTAAACATCACACAAGAAAGAACAATTTGTTGCAATAAGAAGAATGTTTTAGAAGAACTGTTCTTAGACTCTTTGGGATTCTGAAAAGGAAAGGAAGGCTGGATTTTCAAGGATGAATATATTCTTGGTATTAAGGAAATGAATCCTATAAATATTGATTCATCAAGATACAAGTTTAGGCCTCAAACAAGATTTGAAGAATTTGTTGATGAAATATTCAAAAGGCTGATGAGAAAATGATGATGCTTTAAAGATCATTCACTAAGTTACATCGAAAGATGGACTACGCACTGATAATAAATGCTTTTGGAGACACTTCTGTAGATGATTCTGAAAGTGGGAAGAATAGTGTTGAAGAAAAGATTGTAGAGTCATCTGAAACAGAATAGGGGTCTTATGTTTATGGTCTAGTGTCATGTGCTTCATTTGTTTTAGCTTGTTTGCTTGGATGTTTTTTATTGTTTTCTTTTGTAGTTGATGGCTTTTTATGCCATTTTGTTTTGGTTTATTCTAATTGTAATTCCAGTTTAAAAAATCAATGAAATCAGAAGTTTATTCTATATTGAGTATTTGATTGTGTTTGATTATAGTCGATTGTGTTATGTATGAAGTTGATTGTATTACTGATTATTATTGCATTCATACATTGCACATACATAGCTGTAACAATTCTTGTATTAGAATGATTTTAAAATGCTTGATCTGGAAAAGATCTTGAAAGGTTTTTGCAGGAACATTGCTTTCGAATGAATAACATTGGAACTTCAACTCAAAGGAAAAGTAATGAAGTCGATTACAACTATGGATCAATCGATTATGTTCAACAGGGGTTAAAAATTCCATGATTTGGAATTCTGTTATCTTTTTTTCTATTGACTATATATTATTGATTGTTTATCTCTTTGCTATGATTAAGTGAAATGATTGAGAGATTATATTGAGATTGTTGAATGAATATTGTATCTCTACTGCATTGATGTGTTTGCACCATTTCTGATTTGATACAATATTGTCATATGCTAATACATGCTCTGATATATTTTGTGAATATTTCATTTTGCATCTGGGTTTTGAATATCAAACATGCATAATGACAGGGGGAGCATTGCATTTTTTTTAAGATATTTCACATGCCTACACTTAAGGGGGAGAGTACATCTTTTTCATGTGATTATCTGTAACAGGGGGAGCATCTTTGATGGTTTTATGATTTACTGATGCATCTCTGCAATGATTTATTACTATGTGCGCAAGTCATTCGACTAAGTTTATTATGTTTTTAAATTTTGTTAATGCTTGATATAAATTGTCTAACAGCTACATTTTTAATGTGTTTGACCAAACATTAATTGAGAATCAACTGCATTAATTGTGTAATCAATTATTTGCTTTGACTGCTATTAATTGATGTAACTACCCTGTTACATTCGATTTCATTAGTAGTGAAGTCGACTTAGGAGCGTCAGAATTAAGGAAAACTATAAATAGACGCGAATTTGAATTCTGTAACTTTTTTGATTCTAACTATTTGTGTAATTTCTTTCAGATTTGTGATCTCTTACAAAACAAGGAAAAGCTCCAAGAGTCCAAAAAGAAGATCATGGTGTTCATCTTCGGTGATTACTTGAAGAGCAAGAATTGTGTGCTTTGACAGTCTGATCAATCTGCACTTGAGGTGTTATCTGTGTGATCAGGATTTCAATCTTTTGAAGATTGGTGTATTGCCCTATTGTGATTACAGGAAGAGGATGTGTTGCATTCTGGACTTTGAGGGTTGCTCAAAGGGTTGAAGACAATAGGAGAGGGGATTCTTGCTACTGGTGTTTTTTGTTATATGCCTATATTTTGATTAGAGGGTTAAAGAAGTGTTTTATATTTTTGACGTGTTGTCGCTATAAAAGCCTTGCTGTAAAAACCTTGATCATTATAGTGCATTTACTTCCTATGATTGGAAGGACACTAGATGTAGGCAAGTTGGCCGAACCAGTATAAAAACCAGCGTTTGATTTCTCTTATCCCTACACTTTTACATTTAAGTCAACTTTATTTTGTGCATAGTCAACTATATTCCGCTACACTTAAAAATCTTTTTCCTTGCATTTCAAGAAAGTTTTCAAAGAACATCCTTTTGCGAAAAAGATTTTAAAAAGACTCTGATTTTAAGTTTCATCAATTCACTCCCCCTCTTGGTGTGAGAAACTAAGCCATACTATTTCTAACACTGACCAAATGAACAGTTCGCACAAGTTTAAAATGGCAATTTAAGTGTGCTCAAACATTGCAAATGCACAAAAATAGTAATATGCAACAAAGGATAGTAGCAGTTCCCAAAAAGGCAGAAAATTGTGGTAAAATTGTTGCAGAATGGAGAAAATAGCAGATTCAAGGTTGGTTGGTTCAATCAAATGCGTAAGAAAGGTCCTAATCAACTAGATCTAGCTGCAGACTATCAACTAGGAGATATTAAGTGATTTAAGACCACACAAAGATTTCAAGCACGGTGCAAACTTGATGAAACAGTGACAGTTTTGTGAAACCAGAATTTTCAGCAACTCAACTACTCATTTTGTTATTCTATGATTGACTGGAGTTGGTATCATTTGAGACATGTTTAAAATCATCAAACAAAACTTATACAAAGCTTTAAACACAATAAATATGGACTAAATCAGCATTGGCCATATCAAACCAGAAATTGAATCTTGATGTAGAATTGTGAAACTAAAATACTCTTTAGTAGTGTTTTAGCTCATGTGATCAAAGCTAGATAATGTCTCATTGCTTTATATGATCAATGAATGGCTATCACGACACTGGACTTAATTAAAGCGAAAAAAAAATGAAAGTTGAACAGAATCAAACACTGTGGCAAAGGTAAAACTGCAAAAAGAAAAAAATTTGCACATGACCGTAACACAACTTGAAATTATGAATTAAGTTGAATTGAACTCAAACAATGGAAATGCACCGATTAAAATGCAGAACAAATGCTAAGGAATGACAAATGAACACAAACAACAAGCTCAAGGACAAATTAAGCCAGAAAACAAATTTGAAACAACAACACAACAAGTGTAGTACATGACAGAAATGAAAAATTGCAAAGTAGAGTGGCTTATCTCTTGAAGACAAGCGTGGACGTGCTGGCTCTTGATGCCAAATGATGGAAGCGGCTTCACTCTTCAAGATTGAGCAGCTCCACGAACCAGAAGTAGGCAGCGGAATGAAGAGAACGATGAACGTCCTACACGTATTAGGTGTTTGATGAAATGTTTTGTGGAGGATGGAAGTGTGTGCGTTGAATCTCAGGCTCGGACCGCCTTCCAAAGGGGAAGGAAGCTAGAGGAGGACGTGTGAAATAGGCACGAAGCAATGAACTCGGAGCAAAGATGCTAGGCTAATTTCAGCATCATTTCTTTATGGCATTCAAGTTGGATTTACAAAGGAAAAAGTCTCCCTTTTATAGAGGAGGAGAAGACTCTAAAACGTGTCTTGCAAGCTACTAAAATTACAAAAGTGTGCTGGAGAAGCTACAAGACTTGGAACGCAAGGTTCAGAAGCCAGCTAATCAAACATGTGTATAAATCAAAAAGCTGGTTCGCAATGGCTGGGCGCGATCTGCAGATGGTTGGGTGCCAGTTACAATCCGGAAGGTAATCTGCCTTGCTTATTCAATCTAGAATGCAGTAGCTCCAATGCGGAAAGCACTTTAAAACTACTCTTCTTTGCCTCCTTTGTTCTCTTTAGCTTGCCAAGCCTCCTAGGATGAATAGGCATGTTCTCCAACCTTTATTTATGACCTACAAAACAATACAAATGTGTTTAGCAAAGAGAAGAAGGATTAATAAGTGATTCTCCTTACGAGTAATGTAGTAAGTGATCCTTCTTCTTCTTGAATCCTTCTAGTCATAGCTCTTGTTAGAGGTCCTATGTGTAGCTTATATTGTCCTCCATCACATATAATTTGTACTATTACTGTCTATAAATTAACCTTTTGCATATTTGTTAGCTGTAATATATGATGTTGTAAGAAGTGGTTTATCCTCTTATTCCTCCTTTACAATGTTGACATTTTTTTGAGATGTTAAAATTTTCATATCTTTTCTATATATCTTGATTAACTACATATAATATTTTGCATCTTACTATCGTCAACATTATGTTGGTGATTATTTTTCTTATAATAAAAACAAGATAAGAAAACTCCTATCTTATTGTTTTGATTGTACTTGCAATAAGGGAAACACCATTTTGTATTTATTTATTTTTATTTTTTATTTAATTTGTTAGTCAATATTAGATGATGATAATATTTACAATCTTAATTGAAAGTGATGATGTCGGTTGCACTAAGAATCGTTATCACGAGTGTAATACTTTTTGTGTCTTCTTATAATCTTTGTCGATGATGATAACCTCTCCCTTAAAGGACTATCACCATAAAAGAAACGTAAAATGAAGAAGAAAATAAAGACGTGGTAGATAGAAGGTTACGTGGATTGAAGAGAGGACGCATGACTACTGAAAATTGCAGAGAAGAGAAAGCTCAAAAGTATGGTTCGAGTAAGAATTTTAAACAAGAAGCTCTAAGTGCAAATTTGAGAGTTCAAATGTTTTTAAATAGAGGAATTCAATGTGTTTTGTATGTAACATTCTTGGGCGAGTTTGGGAAACAAAGCATCATCAGTAGCAAAATTGTTGCAGATTTACATAATAAAACTCAGTGGTAAAAGATCAACCTTCTGCAACTTGATTGTAAATCCACTTGCTCAAACAATTGCTTAACCAGCTTGTGTATCTTCTCACTCCTTTCTTAATTGGAACATAACTTATATACGTCTATTTCAATTAACAGAATTGAATCCAATAGGTCAATACGAGAAACTGGATATATTTTCTATTACTCAACTTTATTTATAGATGCTTGTACACCTTTACTCACTTCTTAGACATTACCACTAGAGTGAATTTATGTCCACGGCCCCAAAAAACAATCTTCTGCAGCATCTTATCTTACAACTTGCCACTTTCCAATAAGACAATCTAATAATGGTTCTTGCACAACCTGATGACATCATGTCATTGACAGAGGATGTATGTAATTTTGTCTTCTCCAAAATTATGTCCTTTATTTCATTTTTTTTATCCCTGATTATGAAGATTAGTTTGTTCTGATGGGTGACAGAAGAGTGGACCATTGGTGTTAGATCTCATTCGATTGGTTAGAGAAAAAATATGACCACAGATTCTATCATCAACCTTCTCAGTTTCTGCATATACAGCACAATCTAAAGGAACAAAAGAGCCATTACTATTTGTTATGCACTGTCAAATACTAAAATGTGTTGCGAGTAAAATAAGATTTTGAATTAGTACAAAAGACCCATAATTGTAGTATCTTTCCGATCATTATACGGTTCCATTGATATCATATCCGTGATCATCAGTAGTAAGGGATGACACCGAAAATTTAAAATGATAATTTTAAGACAAAAAAATCTACTATGAACAAAGGGAAGCATTACAGAAGGTCCTTATTTAAAAGAAGCAGAAACTAGTTTTTTCCTGGTCACATTTATTTTCTGATGAAGTCAATACCCTTCTGGATGCTTCCTGCTAACTCTTTCTTTGCTTTTTCCAACCCAATCCTGTGAAGCATTACACACCAAAAGTTTCACTTTCTGTACTGCTTACTGTATCCAAGAAAATAGGGAATAGATTCATAAACTATGGTACCTTTCATACTCGTTGAGGGGGCCTAATTGATATACCTCTTCTGCTCCAGCACGACCGAGTCGTACCTTCGTTGCAAAGAAGGGAAGTTCTGTAACCTATCGAAGGCATATGATACTGTTAAACAAGATCTGAAAGACAAGATAGAGAACAATGGAAGGAAAAAGACGTTAAATTGGAACCTGAGAATCAACAAAAGCACACTCCACCACCCCAGCTTCTCCTTTTAAGCCACGAAGGCATGCGTCCGCAAACTTGGCAGCTGCATATGCCTACACAATTAGGAGTGAGATTTCAACTTTGCATGTTTGTCTACTATGACACAATTGACACTTGATTGATGATGTATATGTAGAAATATGAAGATAAAGTTGATAAACAATTAACCATGGATAGTGTGGCCGAACCAGCACCAGCTTTTGCCTGTAACATGAATATAATTGTCAATAGATTATGATGAACATTCAATCACAACCAAATATAGACCAGGAAATGAAAAACAAAATAATTTTAGATTTCTTTAAAAGCTAAGGTCATGGATACGGAAACATAGTTGAGCAGTAGAGATAATCTATTCAGACCAGAAAAATGTGTTACGATACAAATAACTACTGTTATTAGCCATTCTTTTACAGCTGAACTATTGAACTATTGCTACTAGTCATTATTTTAAAGTTGACAAGTTTTACATTAGTTAGTTTTACTTTGTTGATACCAGTTTAAACACAACTCTTTGTGATACCAAAGAGGAATTTTCACTCTCTTTCAATGATAAGTTAAATTCTACTAATACTTCTCTGTATTCTTCTATGTTTTCTGATTATAGTATGCACCTTTCTTTGGGTACTTTCACTTCTTTGAAAATCTTAACTAAAAAATGATACGGTCAAGTGTATAGTCTCCTCTAATTGTCAAGCATTGTTTGGGTATTTTCACTTGTCTAAACATCTAAAGCAAAATTCATATGGTCAAATTTATATGCTCCTCTTATTAAACATCGAAAGCAAAATTGATAGGGTCCACAGTAGTCTCCTGTGGTGATGAAGGAAATTGGAGCAGTTGCACCAATCTTGCATTATCTTGGATCATAGCACCTTAAACAACTTATAGTTGCAGCATCATATTATATTTTTCTCTGACCTCTATTAATATTTCACAGTTAATATTTCACAGGCAGATGTTGGTAACGGTAACTGAAAAGAAGGATGCATAAAAATTGACAGTGACACAATCTGTCATCAACTAAGAAATGACCATAGGAACAAGTATATATTTGTATGACCGTAAATTATCAACATATTATATGCAATGGATCTTATGAATTATCCCTCTTCTACTCCGTTTAACTGTTGAGGTTATAGATTCAAATGAAAGTACCTCCACAACTTCAGTTCCACCATTTTGAATGCGATTTGTCAGGTATTCAGTTTCTTCTGCAGTGAAGCTACTGGGAGGCTTAACCTGTTAAAGCAAGTTTGAAGAAGTTTTAAGACCTGTCGATTCTATAATATTTTTTAAATTAAGGGAGTATTCTCTACATGACCTGTGACAAAAGAGGTAAAATAGTGACCCCAGCATGACCTCCCACCACTGGAACGTCAACCTCTCTTGGATCCACTCCAAGTACCTCTGCCTGCAAGAAGAAAACATGGCCGGACATACACACCAGCCTGAATTCATACAATTCCAGCATACACTATAAAAATCTCACATGTAGAATTATCTGGTTTGTTCAACCAATTGTAATACTTTTCATAACCACATAAACAAACCAATTTAATCTAACAGTTAACTCCAAATTGATTATACTTTTAGCTTGTAGTCTCCTATATATTTTATTTCTACAGCACAGCATGAAGGAAATTTAAATGAGTTATAGACTGTTTGAGTAAGAACAGCAAGAAATGCTTACCACAAAAGTATTTGCCCTCACAACGTCAAGAGCTGTAACACCCAGAAGTCGCTTTGGGTCATATGTACCGGCTCTCTTGAAAACCTCTGCAGCAATAGCAACAGTGGAATTCACGGGATTACTGATCAAGTTGACAATTGCATTGGGGCAGGACTTGGCAATTCCTTCACTAAGGGTCTTCACAATTCCAGCATTTATTTTAAATAAATCATCCCTTGTCATCCCAGGTTTCCTTGGCACCCCAGCAGGTATGATTACCAAGTCCATGCCAGTGAGTGCACTCTCCAGTTGTGGCTGTCCCAGAAAGCCACGAACCTAAAATCCCAAAAAAAAAAAAAACACGCATTATTTGAATAAATGGCAGCTAAACATCGTTGAGTTTCATCACAGAAATATTTTCAATGAAAAAATTCCTTGATCCTTAAAAGAAACCCCCCTCAAAAAAATCTCCATCAGTACCAAAGGGGAAAACTATTGTAACTAGCCTTAACCATTAGCACAAAAACTACAACTCAGTCTTCTGTTCTGATTTAATTGACAATGAATAATTCAATGAGAAGAAATTTACCACAGCACCAGTGTCCATGTGGCTAATATCAGCTGTGACACCGGGGGTGTTGACAACATCATAAAGATGAAGAACTGAAACCAACGGGTTAATCTTCATCAACAAAGAAAGGGATTGACCAATTCCCCCAGCAGCCCCCAAAATTGCCACTTTGAATCCAGGTGCCCCACCCTTTGCTCTGCACTCAGCTCTCTTGAGAATAACATCGCCCTTTTCCTGTCACAACAAATTAAAAACTTGTTTCAAAAAATGGAAGCCAAAACCTATTGATCATGCAAGGAACACAGATCCAGATGTGACGTGAATTAGAGGAAGAAACCTGGAAATTTGAAGGCTGAAGATGAGCAGAGATTCTTGCAATACGCTGATTGGCTCCTGCACGTGCCTCCATTTTTATGTATGACTGTTACGATCAGAGAGGGAGAAACAGGGTGTGTTGAAAAGAAATGATGGGAGCAAAAGAATATAAATTTATGAACAGAAAATAAAATGTAGGGATAATGAGAATGAGGAAGTTGACATATACGTCCAATGTTTTTCCCCTTTTAAAAATTTTTCTCGAAAAAATGAATTTTTTGTGGAATCCAGATTTCTGAACCCTTATCCTATCATCTTCTTATGTCTGAATTGAATGTGGCTCTCACAATTTTAACAAAGCTTGAAGCAGATTGCTAAGTATTCGGTTCATGATTAAGATGGCTGTTTTTTAAGTCAGAACCTGACTCACACGCTAGATGGATAAAAAATATGTTATGTTAATTGAGATTGGGTTATCTAATCAGATAAGAAGAGTTTCTGACATATTGACTCGTTTTTATTTATTTATTTAAAATAAAATAGAAATATTTAGAAAAGGATGGTATTTTTTTTTCTGTCACATTTTTTCTTTGAGTCCGAAATTAAATTAATCTTGTTTTTAAAATTTGTAAGAAGGTTTGTATTTGAGAAAACTATCTACTTATTACGAGATGAGTTTCAAACTGATAAACTAGTTTGTTTGATTAAATTAGTTATAGCTGATAAATATTAAATCACGTAAAATAATTTAATTATGTAAATTTTATTATAATGTTCATATAAATTTTTTGTAATTATAGTTGTAGTTTCTTTTTAAGGTAATCAAATTTTTATTAAACATTTTAGTACTTGTGTTTATTTTTTAAAAGTTATATAGCTTTTATTTGGTTTAAACCCTCCCTTGGTCCTAATATTTGTATGAAAATCTCATTTTGGTCTTCATGTTTTTATTTGTCTCAATTGGGTTATTTTTTTTTTGTAAAATTGAACAAATTTTACCCTGTCCGTTAAATTGTGACTGACGGTGTTAACTTGAGAACACGTGGTGCACAGATAATATGTTGATGTATATTATTTCATTGCGTGGATTTTGTTATTTAAATAAAGAGTGTTTGATGTCGCAGTTATCTAATTTTTAACTTGAGAATTAGGGATTTCATTTGGGAATTAGGGATTTTGAATTCGAAGACCATTAACCACAGCGTTCTTCATCCAGTCAGGTCATGGGCCTCGCTGCCGGTCATGGTCGGAGCTTCGCCGACGACAATCACTACTCGACTCTTCGTGTTCTTCATTGTCGTGAGACTGGTGTTGATGATACTTGCGAAAAAAAGAGAGTGGATAGTCTCCTTGGTTGAGATTGGTGTTGATGACAACAAAGAAGGGATCAGTTTCCAAAACCAATGGTAGAGCAAAATCTGGTGAATTGAGAACTGAAAGTGTAGTCATGTGTAGCTTTAATTTTTTGAATGTTGTGTGTCTCCTTGTGTATTGACTAAAATTAAATATTGAACCTTCCAGTGTTACACAGGTTATGAAAAATCGAAATTGGGTTTCAGCTATGAAACAAGAATATGATGCTCTTATTCACAAGGCTTGCGATCTGGTTCCTTTTACTCTTAATAGGAGAGCAGTTTGCTGTAAATGGTGTTTTGGACAAAAAAAAAATGTTGATGGAACGATTAATAAATATAAAGCCATATTGATGAGATGTGTTTCATTTGAATGTTAATAATGCCTTTCTTAGTGGCACTCTTGACAACTCTTTTGTAGTTTTGTTCTCTGTCCAGTGAGTGTAACCAAAGTTGAACATTTTTTTTTTGCTTATTGTGCTGAAATTGTACCGAAACTGCAAGGATGGGTGGGGTGAGGCAGTTTTGTGAGTCACTGGAGGAGGGGAACGGGGATGAGGGGAATGGGAAGGAAATATGTTCAAGTAACAAAGCCATTAAAGATTGCAACCGGTCATGTTTGGTGTGACTGTTGCCTACGAAGCTCCGACCGCGACTGCCGCTAGTGAATCTCCGATCACGACTGGCGGCCGGCGGCGAGACCCATGGCCTGACTGGATGAAGAACGCGTGGTCTTTGTTAGAGAGGCTGCAACGGAATGGTTAGAGTGGAATAACAAACCAAGAGGGGTTTTAATATAAATGTGTGCCTTTTAATTTCTTCACAATTTATCTTACTATGCAAATAATAAATATAAATAAAAGAGTAAAGTTGAGAGAAATTTGCACAGATGAATTTTATACTAGTTCAGATCCTACCAATCCTACGTCCAGTCACTTATCTCAAATCAAGATAAACAGTTCACTAAGCACAAAACAATTACAAACTACATTCACAAAGAAACAATTTGTAAAAGTTTAAAAACCACCTCTCTTGATACCACAAGAGATGAACCTGCACCTCCTTTGAGTCTTCACAAAGGATGAGACACCTCCTCCGAATACTTCACGAAGGATGAAACACCTCCTCCGAATACTTCACGCAGAATGATCGTCTTCCACACACCTCCTCAGACACACCAAGGATGAAGCAACTATTCCTCTGTCATCGTAGTAGCAATGTACCAACACCACAGACAAGAGTTTCCTTAGCTGAGCAAGAGCACACAATACTCAAAGAGTTCTAACTATTTTAGCACAAGGGAAGAGTTGTTATTGAAGGATAAAGAAAGCCTATTTATAGACTCAAGCAAAAACTCTTCCATTCTTTGTAACTGGCCATTTAACGCTTTTAATCAATTAATATTATTGTTAATCGATTAAAATGAGTACAATGGCTAGTTTTCAAAAACCAGAAAACTCAAACGGCTAGTTTTAATCGATTAATAATTAATCGATTAGCTAATCGATTAAAATAGGTATTAATCGATTATTTCCATACCAATTGAGTTTTCAGCACTTGTAACGTTTTAATAGATTAATACTTGATTTAATTGATTAAAACCGTGCGTTTTTTATTCTGAACAAAAAATATAAAATATGAAGGTACAAGAATCAAAACCTACTACAAATCTAAGTCCTAAACATCAAACTACAATTATTACAAAAGCTTTTAATAACAATAACAAATCTTCAAAGGATTTTCATGAATCTTGATATATCTTGACTTGATTTGGGCATCATCAAAACTTCATCTTCTTCATTTTGCTAACATTCTCCCCCTTTTTGATGATGATAAAAAACTCCTTTGAATTAAAGCTTTTAGTAATAATCTGAGTAAAAACACAACTTATAGAAGAAAAGAGCATTAGAGAATAATAATAAGTTTTAAACATTTTCTCCCCCTTTTTTATCATAATTAAAAAGTTGTGTTGCATGTTCTCCCTCTAAGATAATACTCCCCCTTAATAAAAGCATATATGCATATGAGCTAAAATATATTTCAAATTTAAAGATTCATTTAAACATACACAATAGGAGATTTAAAGCATAAAATTTTAGGATAAAGAACTTTTAAAGAAAAATCATTTTTTTTAAAACATACATTGAATCATACCATATAGGAATTTTAAATCATAAAAAATATGGTTGATTTTTCAAAATGCACAAAAATGCACAAAATGGATCAAAATGCAAACCTAAGAGATTTCTAAAATTCCTAAATCTCTTCTAATGTTTACCCCCTTTAGATATGACTCCAATTTCGCTTGTGCAATGATAATCCTCTAGGTTGTTGCCAAATTTTTTACATCTTCATCTTGAGGATTGTCATCACTATTCTCTTCATTTGTTGTCTTCTGCATGTCTTCATCATTACCTGCATCTAATTCAACTGACTCAAGAGGTTTTGCCTCAAGGTCCACAATTTTATCATAGACAACATGCTTGAAATAAAAAAAAATCTTAAATTTTGCTTTTCCAAAAACAAATTAAAAAGTTAAACACTGTCATTTGGGTTATATAAAAAAAATTGAGATCATTTTACAACCCAAATATATCTACCACTTGGAACACCATAATGCTTAATTTTACATTTATTTGAAATATGACCCTTTTTCGTACAATAAAAGCATGATATAACGTTTGTGTTCCTATAAGTTGTTCCTTTTTTTATCCATGTTCTACGAGTTCTATTATTATGTTTATTTTTAATTTTAGGAACATGCTTATTTTTAACAACCTTATTTTTATTATTTTTACTCCATTCTCCTAAGGTTGTGTTGTTTAGTAGTTTCTTAAAATTCTCACAAGAAGCACATTCATCACTACTAATATATTTACCTTTTTCAAAAAATAAAATTTTATTTTTCAAACTTTTATTCTCTTCAAGAATATTTTCAAATTTTTATTTTAAATTTTTATTTTCTTCAGAAATATTTTCAACATTTAATTTTAAATCCTTATTTTCTTCAGAAATGTTTTCAAAATTTAATTTAAATTTTTAAAATCCTTTTTCAAATTCTTATGAGCTTTATCTAATTTTTCAGATTCTACAATTAAAGCAGCATAAGTTTCATGCAATTCACTTTCACTATATTGACTGTAATTTTCAGAATCGCTAGATGTACTTACTTGGCTTCCAGCATCGTCATCTGCCACTAAACAGATGTTTGTCTCCTCATCAGATTCGCTCAAATCAGAAATTGTTTCGTTGTCATCGTCCCATGCGATGTAGCCTTTCTTTTTCTTGAAGTATTTCTTTTTCTTTATTTCTTCACTCTTCTTTTGATTTGGGCAGTCAACTTTTAAGTGCCCCCTTTCTCCGCAACCATAGCATCTATATTTTGAGGAGGATTCTTGATTTTCTTTCTTTTCAACAGTGAATCTTACTTTGTCTTTTGATTTCATGAACCTGTTGAGCCTTTTTATCAAGAGTCTCAAATTTTCTTCATCTTCTGAGTCTTCATCTTCTATTTTGTTCTTGCTCCTTTCTACCTCAGATTTTAAGGCTAGACTCTTTTTCTTTGTTTTTGCCATTGCTTCTTCTTGATCTAGTCTTCCAAGGTCAAGTTCATGCTCTCTCAACTTTCCAAATAATGCCGCCATAGTCATTGTGTTGAGATTTCATGACTCAGAAATTGGAGTCACTTTCGGTTGCCACGACCTGTCTAAAGATTTCAAAATTTTTATATTAAGTTCATCATTTTCAAATGACTTACCTAGTCCAATGAGGTGATTGACAATTTTGGTGAAGCGTTTCTGAACATCTGAGATTGTTTCTTCTTGCTTCATCCTGAACATCTCGTATTCTTGGATCAATGTATTCTTTCTCGTCCTCTTCACGTCATATGTTCCTTCGTGAGTTACTCTCAGCACTTCCCACATCTCCTGAGCGGTTTTACAAACAAATACCCTGTAAAACTCGTCAACAGTTAGAGAAGATGCAATTATGTTCTGGGCTTTCACATCATTTTGAAATCTTTTCTTTTCTTCAGTAGTTCACTTAGTACGGGGCTTTGGTTCCTGCGAATCGTTAGTAGGAATAGGCGAACCAAATGCAATAACATCCCAAATCTCACAATCAATAGACTCAATAAATATTTGCATTCTAACCTTCCAAATGCATAATTTTCAACTGTAAATAAGGGTGGTTTATTGATAGAAGCACCCTCTGCAAATGTTTGAGATGATCCTGCCATTTGAATAACTATCAAATCAAGCTCTGATGCCAATTGTTCGAGCAGCTGCAGCGGAATGGTTAGCATGGAATAACAAACCAAGAGGGGTTTTAATATAAATGTGTGCCTTTTAATTTCTTCTCAATTTATCTTACTATGCAAATAATAAATATAAATAAAAGAGTAAGGTTGAGAGAAATTTGCACAGATGAATTTTATACTGGTTGAGATCAATTTATCCATACCAGTTGCGATTTCAGCACCTGTAACATTTTAATCGATTAATACTTGATATAATCGATTAAAATCGTGTGTTTTATATTCTGAACAACAAATATAAAATACGAAGGTACAAGAAATCAAAACCTACTACAAATCTAAGTCCTAACATCAAACTACAATTATTACAAAAGCTTTTAATAACAATAACAAATCTTCAAAGGATCTTCATGAATCTTGATATATCTTGACTTGATTTGGACATCATCAAAACTTTATCTTCATCATTTTGCTAACAGTCTTCGAATTCCAAATCTCTAATTCCCTTTTCAATTCACTCTTTCTTGACCCATTTCAATCCCTAATATATTATTTTAAAATAAATCAATTCAATTTTGCCATTTCATTATTTTTTAATTTAAATAAAAATTCCACCTAATGAAACAGTGCACATCAGCATAAACATGTAATCACAATTTAACACCGTATGTGAGAACTTAACAGACAAGGTAAAATGTGTTCAATTTTACAAAAAATATGACCCAATTGAGACAGATGAAAACATGAGAACCGAACTGATATTTCCATACAAAAATGAGGACCAAGGGAAGGTTTAAGCCTTTTTATTTTATTTGGGTAAATTGTTTATTTAAATAAGTTGATATAATGAGTATTAATTGTGCTCTACGATTTTCATCCTGAGTCCACTCAGAAAATTTTTTTAAAACAACTTTTCCATTTACAACATGAGTTGGCTCATATGGATCGTTTAAGATTGCATCCCAAACACCTTTGTCCACATATTCAAGAAAGATTTGCATCCTGATTTTCCAAAAAGCATAATTTTGACCAGCAAATAGTGGTGGTCTATTTGTTGATGCACCTTCAGCAAAGGTTTGAGAACTAAAAGTCATTTTTCAGGATTAGTCGACTTAACGAAAAAAGTAATCGACTTGTTTTTTAAATATCATATGAAAATCAACTCTGGTGTCAATTGTTAAAAATAGTATGGTTTAGTTTCTCACACCAAGAGGGGGTGAATTGGTGAAACTTAAAATCAGAGTCTTTCAAAATCTTTTTCGCAAAGTTGATGCCCTTAAAAACTTTCTTGAAACGCGAGGAAAAAGATTTTTAAGTGCGGCGAAATAAAGTTGACTTAGTATAGAATAAAGTTGACTTGAATGTAAAAGTGTAAGGTTAAGAGAAATCAAACGCTGATTTTTATACTAGTTCGGTCAACCTGCCTACATACAATGTCATTCCAATCACGGGAAGCAAATGCACTATAATGGTCAAGGTTTTTACAGCAAGCTTTTATAGCGACAACACGTCAAAAATATAAAACACCTCTCTAACACTCTAATCAAAACATAGGCATATAACAACAAAGACTAGCAGCAAGAACCCCCTCTCTTACTGTCTTCAACCCTTTGAGTGATCCCTTAAAGTCCAGAATGCAGCACGTTCTCTTCCTGTAATCACAACAAGACAACCAACCAATCTTCGAAAGATTGAGATCTTGATCACGAAGGTAACACCTCAAAGTGCAGGTTGATCAGACTGTCAAAGCACACAATTCTTACTCTTCAAGTAATCACCAAAGATGAACACCATGGTCTTCTTTTTTATTCTTGGAGCTTTTCCACGTTCTGTAAGAGATCACAAATCTGAAAGAAATCACAAAAATTGTTAGAATCACTTCGCTTCTTACAGAATTCAAATTCGCGTCTCTTCATAGTTTTTCACAATTTTGACGCTCTCAAGTCGACTTAACTACTAATGCAGTCGAATGTAACATTACAATTATAATAGTTAATAGTAGTTTGTTAAGACTTTGGCAAGCGTACCAAATCGTTCAAGTAGTAAAACCGGTAAGACCGGATATCCTTTCCCAAGAGACTCGGTTAACACTTTACAATCGTATAATTATCTAACTAACTTAGACTAAAGAATAATCCCTTTAATGTGAATTTAGTGCAATGAAAATAACATAATGCTTAAGAAAAGGATTGAACTTCTTGTGGTCAAAACTCTAGGAGATGAAATGATTAGAAATGATATGGAATGAGGATGTTGGAAAATGATTTCAACTATTACACTTCCATGAAAATGCACATAACTACTTCTTCATTATAATGCTTACTCAATCCCAATCCCTTGGTGAGAGAGCCTAGAAATACTTGTTAAATCTCAATCCCTTGGCAACCTAACAAGTTCATCTGCATTAAGAGAAGAGGTTTAAGACAACTAAGGGTTCAAGCTCTATCCCTAGACATAATTTCCCTTAGGTGTTTAGTCCAGTTCAAGGTTCACACAACATTTTCCAACATTAAGCAAACCCGAGAATCATGTTATGGTTGATCAAGTCACAATAAGCTTTAAGCAAAGGAAATAAACACTAGAAAATAATGAAGGAAGCTTATATTCATTCAAAACAAGTGCATTAACAAGTGAGGTTCATAGTTTACATCATTCCCCAACAAAAAGAACTTAGTTCTCCATAGTCATGGAGAGCTTGAGCTTACAATGGAAGAAAGTGGAAGAGATGAAGACCCAAGGAAGGAGAAATGAGAGTTCCCACTATCCAAATCAGCTCCCACAAGTCCAAGAGGGTGTTTTCGAGCTTCAGCCGCCAAGAAGATGGCACCCTCGTTGCATGTGAGCCTTTTATAGGTCTAGGGTGCCAAGTGAGTAAAAAGTCGCGCCCAGCTCCATTTTCTGGGGCACCCGGACGCCGAAATCAAATGGAAACACAACAAAAAAGGGCGCTCAGGCGCCATATGTTGAGATGAAACCGCAGAAAAGGGCGCCTAGCCCCCTTTAGGGGCGCCCAGGTGCCAAATTTGCAGATAGACCTCTTCAAAACTTCCTTTTTTAGCTCTTCCTTGGCTCCCCACTCTTGATAGTTTGGATGTCCTTCGAAAGCACACAAAGTTCCTACAAAATTCGAGGAATTAATGATGAAAACTGTTGTGTGTAACCTAAGCTGAAGTTATTCACAAAGTTAGATTAAAGAGAAGATTAAGCATGTTTCAAGCTTCAAGAGAGTTGATATGGTAAGAAAATTGCACCATATATAATGGTAAGAATTACCGTTATAGTCAAAGAAAATAATTGATTACACAATTAATGCAATTGATTCTCATTTAATGCTTGGTCAACCAAATTTAAAATATGACCGTCAGACATGTTAAGCATTAACAGAATTTGAAAACATAACAAACTTAGTCGAATGGCTTGCGCACATAGTCCACTTTGTAACAGTATAATACATAGTTTTGAAAAACTTTCTCTTCAAAAACTCTCACAACACACTTTGAAAAAGTTTGTGCGAAGACACAAGTTTTAATCGACTTACTTCATCGACTTAAAACTATTGTTTTGTCACACAATTAAAGTTCAACAAAAGTGCATGTGGTTTTTCTTTTCCAAAACATTTGTCATGCATTCATAGATAAAATCTCATATATAGCATAGTGAATTGCAATGATCAACACAGAAACAACACAAACATGTTCTCATATAATCATAATCATGAAAGCAATGAACATGTAACATAACAAACACTTGTGTTATTAATTATGTGTTATCATCATCAAAAATCAGAAGCTCTGAGATTGTAGGTTCAGCTAAATCAATGCTCCCCCTATCAACAATCTCAACAATATGAAGTAAAAAATTGAAGAGAATAGGAAACACGGTATGTGGCCCCTGAATCAAGGAACCATGGAGCGGTGTCGAATGTGTGTGTTGTGCAAATTGTGGATTGAATGCTACCTGAAGAGTGTGATATGTGTATGGAAGAAGAAACCGAACCAATTTAATTAATGTGTGCAAAATTTGAATTTGATGTTGAAGGAGTATTAGATGGTTGCTGAATCAAGACCAATAAAGCTTGATATTGCTGAGGAGTAAACCGAATATCAGAAAGCTCAGAACTAGTATATGTATCCTTGTCAGCAGCTTTGCCTTCAGTAATTGAGACACTGTTAGGAGAGGAGGATTTGGCATTAAAGAAGCAATGACCAGGAGGATAGTCATGCTTCTTATAGCATACGTCAATTATATGACCTGTTTCTCCACAATAGGAACAGATTTTTCCACGTGTAGAGACTCCTTTGTTGCTCTTAGTATCAGAAGTATCATGTTTGCGATAACAAGTGCTTTCAGTGTGACCAGGTCGACCACAAAAATTGCAAATTGAAGCAGGATTAGAACAATATTAATAACATTTATAGAGTTTGGCTTTGTCTCTGCATTAAAAATGTCAGGAATAGAATACTATTGTTCATGTTGTTGTGCTACATAGGAGAAGATTTTGTTAATAGGGGGTAATGGATCCATCAATAAAACATGAGAGCGAACATTAGCATACTGATCGTTTAATCCTCGAAGAAATTGCATAGCTTGATCTTCCAATTTTCTTTGAGCAAGAATTGAAGAAAATTGGCAAGTACATTTAACACCACAAACGCAAATAGGATCTGGTCCAAAGTTTTCAAGTTCATCCCAAAGAACACAAAGTTGAGTAAAATAGTCAGTGACTATTAAATCACCTTGCTTAATTGAAGAGGCTTCAAGTTGGAGAGTGGAAATTCGAAAGAGATCTCCTTGCGAATACCGAGACTTGAGATCAGGCCAAATCTCCTCTGCACAATCCATCCAAAGAATGCTTTGCCTGATGGACGAAGAAATGGAATGCACGAGCCAGGAGGCAACCATGTTATTGCAACATTTCCAAGCTCCATAAAAACTATCAGAAGATAGAGGTCGTGGGGCACCTCCGTCAACGAACTCTACTTTATTTTTGACACTGAGAGCAGTGAGCATAGATCTGCTTGAAGAATGATAATTTGTTGATTCAAGTGAAGGGGATACCAAGGACAATGCAGGATTTTCATTGGGATGAAGATATAAAAAATGATGGACATTAAGAGAATGATCAATTTTGTCACCCATGACAATAGAAGCAGATGGGGAAGAAGACCGTTAGACTCTAAATACCATGACAAATATTAGAGAGAACATGCCAAATGGATACGTGTCACAAGCATGAATCATGTTGCTCAATGACTCATCTTATTAAAGGGGTAACGTGTAAATATATACAATGGAGAAAGAGAGAAAAAAGCAAATAACAGAAAGGTAATAACAACATTGCACCTATACAGGAAACGTGAATCCAAAATTAATACAAAAAAACTAATTATGATTAAGACTTCATCCAAGCATCCTCTATGCTAAAGAAATGTATTGAAAGCCATTTATTCAAAATTTCATAAAATTCTACTTGAGAGACATAAAGAGATTTTTAACGGTTATCCGGTGTGACCATGTTATGCCATATCCAGATCATCTAGCCTAAGGTTCTATTAAAACATAATAATTTCCTTTACAAGACTATCCCATCGAAAGCTATGAAGTCACTTAAAATTTAGAAACTTAGAATAAGATATTCAAACATAATAGAATCAGTATGAGGTAAAACAAGTTTAGAGAATCACTTTTCAACTACATCATTAAGATTGATGAAAAAACATAAAGAAAAATATAAAACAAATAATTTTTAGAATAAATAGAAACTTACTCTTGTTTGAAAATCTGATTGAACGGAAATGTTCCTTAAATTTTAACTACGATGAACTGTGATAAGATTTTGATATAGATTATAAAAGGCAAAAGTTTGAGAGAAAGGAAAGACAATTTTGTTGAGGAAGAAAAAGATACACAGAAAGAAAAGAAAAAATATAACACAGTTTGGGGATGGAGAGGAAGAGCGTTATTGGAATTTATTTATTACTGTTGGAGTGTGATTAAGAATAACTTGCTAATAATATTTGGATTTGTCCTAATTTTTATGCATGAATTATATAGTTAATTCATAACATAATAAGAATAGGCTAAGTTATCAGAAATTGTTATGGTGATGGGATATATGAAATTTTTTTATTTTCCATTGATCCAAAAATACCTTGATTGTGGAACCAAAACTATGAAATTAGTTCTTCGTCTTTGAAGTATTGTTTGGTCTTAGAAATTCAAAAGAGAACAAGTTAACATGATTTGATTTGTTTAGGTTCATTATACTCAAGAAAAAGAAAGGAAGATTGACTCGGTTCATTATAGCTAATGCAAGGTAAAAGCTTTAATCGACCATGTGAAAGAGTGAGTTGACACATTATCTTATAAATTCCCCAATTTTGAATTTTTTAAAAATATGTTAAATACCTTATGTTATGAGTCTTAAATAATTAATGTCTTTTGAGAAGATATTATTTTTAGATGATAACGCAGTCCATTACAATTATTATAATTAAAAACTTAATCTGTGTGTACTTATTATTTAAATAACAATCTGATGATATATAAGAATATTTCAAACAACATAGTAATAAATGATAGCTCTTTACATTGCTGTCTTTATTTTAATTTTAATATTTTACACATAAATAAAATAAAATAAAAATGCAAACAGAGGCTAGTGAGACATTACGTGTGGCATGGGTCTAGGCGAACAAGGTGCAACTTGACCAATTAAATATGTCATCTAATCCTATCATATTAAAACTTGGTTTGACATGTTTATCAAGTCTTCTCACTATAAAAAAAAAAAAAAAAATTGTATGTACTTGTAGCTAAAATTTGTAGATAATGACAAAAATTTATGGATAATTAAAAATTATTTAAATAGTACTGATAACGCATAGTTCGTAAGTAAATTATATACTAATTTTTGGTCTTTGGAAAAGATCAATGAATAATACATATGGATTATCATATGTGAATAATTTTTCACTTATTCAAACTTTTTGTGGGTGATACAGATCATCATCCGTAAGTAATTTTCCATAGATAAATTTTAGAAAAGTGAAAATTACACTCACCTAAACGTGTGTATGTGTGTGATGACAACCATGAAATGAGTGTTTGTCCAAAGTACTGAAAAATTGCATGCAACTAAAAAAAAATGCATGCATTAGAAATTGGAAAGGTTTGTAGAAAAGTGAAGATTACACTAACCAAAATATGTGTGCGAGTGTGTTGGATTTTTCTGGCTTAAAGCACTTTTAATTTTAGGGTTTGGAAATTGTATACTTGGGTGAGATCCCAATGAAGTGCTAAAGGACCAAAGGCAGCTCTCTTCGCAACATCCCCGTCGGCGGCGGCTGTCGAAAGAACCCCTGCGGCAAGTCCTCCTCACACCACAACCGAACCCAATGCTCTTTCATCTCCGCTTCTAATGACACATAGTCTTCAGTTGAAGATGCCCATCGAAACAACAACGACTCTCGTGAAATAGACATGGCCCTTGTGTTCGCCAAATTCTTGAACCCAAAACAAAACGTTGGAGAGGATAACAATGCCTCCTCTTCTTCCAACCATTACTTCACACAGCACAGCGTTCAAATGGAGAATGCTATCACAGTTGTTCAGTCGTCGACCAAGGGTTTGTCGTCAGATCCTATCATTGTTGACTCCGATGCAGTGGTGGCAGTTGAGAATTTCGGTAGGGAGGAATTGAGTTTGGGTGAGATTGACGAGTTGGTGGGGCTTCTGGGTGTGACTGGTGATGAAGATGGTCTTTGGTGTCATGCTACCTTATCCTTTTCCATTACTTAGAAACCATTCGTGAAGGATGTTGCCTTGATTTTTTTTTTTTTTTATATTTCTTTCTAAATTTTAAATTTGCACTTTCAAAATCTCAAATATCTATAATAAGTAGTTTTTAACTTTTTTTTTTCCTAATAACATCTCCAATTAAATAATTTGTACCATATAAATTAAATCCTAATTTAAGATTATAATTTAAATATATTTCCATCTAATAAAATAATCCACGTCATTAATATTTGACGTAATTTTTTACTATTTAACCATTTAAGATTCAATTGAGATCATTTTAAACAAAAAGACCGACTTGAGATTCTTTAATAAATATGAGGACATCCGAAGATTTAAACCTTATTATTTCGAGTTATGATTTGATTTATTAGGTTGGATTGCTGAAAAACAAAATCTAACTAAACAGAATTAAGCTTAATAGATTAGGTTTATAGATTACTTTGTGAATATAGTTGACTAATATTTAGAATTAAATTACACTATTATATTATGCATTATTAAAGAAAATAACATAAATTAAAAGTGTATAAAAAATAACATATGATACCTATTCATAAAAATATCTTATTTTATTTAGTTTTAAAATATTCAACTATGTATATTAAATGTAATATCTCATTTTATTAATATAAAACTAATAAAATAAAATATTTCATAATAATATTCAAAATAAATAATCCAAGAAATAGGACTATAAAAATATAATATTTATACAAATTACACTAAACCAATAAAAGTCATATACCAAACCTTACCATTTATGCTTCCTAAGCATCTCACAACTTTAATTGTGGGCTCTCAGTATCTAGATGTGCCTATGTATTTGCATCTTCATATGCTCACAGCGATAAGTTAATCATTGCAAAATAAAAAGACAAATAATCACAATAGGATAAGCTAATTTGTAAAAAAAACATCGTATAGTAATAAAATATGTTGTATCACAACACAATTCACTCCAAGAAATCTTATAGATATAAACCATAAAATCAAATACTCTTATAAACTCGATTATCTAAATACATGCATTGATATCAGATTCACTAGAGACATGTACTAGTGATAGCATCTACTACTCTGCAGAGCCATTGCAAATAGGTTTCCCTCTACCACTCACAAGGTTAATTTCCTTCGCATCTTAGGCCAACAAAAAAACTCTTAGACTAGGATCTCTTACACTTTCACCACATAACTTATTAGACTATATATGAGTGTGAATGCTTATTAGAGTGTCAAGATATCTCCTTGTTTGAATCCATACATACATCAAAGGATTTTCTCCACTAAATCCCTACATTCTCTTTAGTTCACACCTCATCAACATACATATTTTACGCTTCATATCACACTTTCTCAAGTGTATTGCACAACAACTTAACAACACATATACACATTATTAGGATTTTTAAAGAATAAAGCTACAACTTTCACAAATCTCAAAAAATTATGTTCTTATATTTAAATTAAATATAACTTAATCAAGAATACAATGCAAAATGAATCAACTCAATTGGGTAAGCATGGAAAACGTTATGCACCAAACAAGAAACAAAAGTTAAAGTTGTCAACAACCTAAATTATGACAATCTTACGTGAAAAACTACTCTAACTACATATCTCCAATCAAAGATCCAAAGGTAAAAACTAAGAATCATATGTCTAGGACCTATTATAAAACATTCAGATTGATCTTACGATTAAATAAGCAAACATCCCATTTTTCTTGAGATAACTAGGACTAGAAAAATTGGTGACGCCCAACACCAGCTAAGTAGTACCCAGAGGCATGACAGTAGCACCAAGTGCTATCAGAATACTCAAACTTCCTATTTTGTTCTTTGATTGAGTAATTTGACTCTCCTTAAGTTAATCTCTACTTAACAAACCTCATAGTACTTTTAAAATCCAGGTTTTTAACATACGGAGCGTCAAACTAGTTTAATTCAAAGATATCACATGCATATTCATAACAACAATCAAACCAAGATTTCATATTTCGTATAATTTCACAATTAAACCAAAATATGTCAACATATCCACCTCAAATTATAGTATCAAATTCCTCAATTCAAAGTCCAACATATAAACCAACACAACTAATTCAAGCATATATTTCATATACCAACTTATAACAAATTTAGTAATCCAATACAACACAGACCAAAACAAACAATAATTCATATTGAAGAACTTGTTACGAGAATCACTTCTATAACCTCAAATCTTCAATAAGATGAATAAGAAACAATAAAGAAAATAGAAAAGTCAAATATTTTTAAAAAAATAGTTTCTAAAATGATTGTATGATTTAAAATAATGAAACTGAATTATAAAACATCCTATTTATAATTGATCTTTTAATGTTAAAATAATAAATCTCACCATTTTTTATCACCTCTATCTTAAGATACCAAATTTCTCTATCCTTGCATAATATTATATATATATATATATATATATATATATATATATATATATATATATATATATAATAAAGATTATATATTATTTATCAAAATACAAGTGTCTGAAATTTTGTTTAATTATTGGTCTTTAAATATTTGTTAAATTGTGCTTTGATGTTTATATGTAGAAATTGATAAAATATATAAATTATTTTTTTTTCAACTTGTAATCGCTAAAAAATATGTTAAATTTGATTCGTCTAAATTAACGCATATTAAATATTAAAATGCTAAATTCCTTAACCTTAAAGTCAAAATCTATTAAAAATAATAATACAGAGAAAAAGACATTTTTCCCATTTTTGAAACAGAGTGCGGGTTGCAAATAACCACATTACCAAATCTAAAAAATAGGTTTAATATTATATATATATATATATATATATAATTTCATATGAACACGTGCGTTCAACTCGTGTAATGCGAGAAGAGTTAATATAAATTTTGTATTGGCCACGTATAACACGAGGCCTTATTTTAAATATAAGTGAAATGGCATGGAATAATATTATATTTCAAAATTATTTAGCATGGTTGTTTAAGTACTGTAAATATCAGTTTAACGAGTGATATTTGCAGAGTTCATAGACATAAATATATATAAACATATTTCAACATCAACTTTTTACGTATCAAAATACGTCAGAACAAGTGAACTTTTCAAATAGATCTTTAATTTAATTCCCGATTACAGATGTCATTGGTTGATAAAAAAATTAATTTAGACATTTACAAAATTTTAAACCTTTTTTTAGAAATAATGCCAGTTAGAATTTAAATAATTATATTTAATTCTTATAATTTTAAACTAAACAATGGATTAATATAAATTTTAGTTTTATTTTCTGTATAAATATTATATAATTCTTAATTAAAAAATAAGTGTCTTTTTTCTAAAATTCCATTCCCAAACATAACCCGCTTGAAAATCCAATCCTAGAACCTTAAACTTGTGAATAAGTAACATTAGAAAAGAAAAATAAAGTATTTTCCTAAAAAACTAATTTATAAAAGTTTTAATATATTTTTTCAAAATTTTATTTTTAATTCAAAGAAAATACTCGTTTACGAATGTCCAATTTTTATATATAAAACTTTTATATGCGTAACTAAATTTTAGCTTTCAAAAAAGTGTATTTTAGTTTATTTTACTTATTTTTTCAAAATATTTATCAATTAACTTGTTTAAATATATCTAACAACTTTGGCGAATAAATTTTTATCTATATCATTTACTTTTATATAATATTTCACACACGAATTAATATGATTACTTGGTATTATAAATTACACTTCAAATTTAAGAACATCTTTAATGGTAGTTTTCAACATGAACTAATCAAATATTTTGTATAAAAAAGGTTCATTAAAATAAAAATACAAATTTATGGATAAAGCTAAACAAAATTTGAAGTAAACTTTATTTGAATTGTTTACTCTTAAAATAATACTAAATTTGCCTTTCCTAAAAATAATGTAAAGAGAGGAACCACAAATGCAATTTTAATCTGTAAAATAATTATATCAAAGATGCCTTTGTCGCAAGTCAACGCGTTTCATTCATTGCAAGCATACCAGAATTACACAACCTAAGGGAATATTTTTCTAACTTTATGGTTGAATGAACATGCACCAAGAAAATTCTGAATATATAAAATCTTTACGTTTTACAGAGCTTGTCAAAATGGATAATCCGGCTGATCCGACCCAGTCCACTATGAATTGATCATTTAATAAGCTAATCCAACCCGGCATTTATTAGTGAGCCAGAAAAATTTGAACCCGACCCGACCCATCACAGGTTGGTGGATAAACGGGTTGGCTCATTGGCTCACTTAAATACAATTTTTTTAAAATAAAAAAAAAAATTATAAACTTTCTATAATTTAAATCTAAACAAATTTCACTCCCAGGTGTTTAATTAATTTTGAAAATAGAAAACTTAAATAAGTATTTCAAGCAAAAAAAATAATAAATATTTTTTTATAAAATTAAAAGTAAATTTTAATAAAATAAAATTAGGTAGGTGGGTTGGTGGGCCAACCCGACCCACCAACTATGGGTTCAACCCGTATGAGCCGGGTTTAAATGAGTCGGGTTGAGATCTGACCCACATAAAAAAATACAATTTTTTCAAATCCAACCCACCCGAATATTTGGTAGACCGGGTTGATCCACGTGTGTTATGACGCATTTTGACAGGTCTACATTTTATGTAATCAACATCTATTAATTCTCTTCAAATATTAAAATTTATTTCAAAATATTAGTATATTAACAACCGTAACCGATATGAATCATTAATTATGGTATTATTATAAGACAGTAATAAGCAGTAAACAATTTCATATAATATATCAAAATATTATTTACAACTCAAAATGTTAAGAAAATTTATCATGAATCCTTCCGTATACTATCACCATCTGGCCAAGAACAGTTCTACCAGTATGAAACTCCTAAAGAATATGTGGATTAGTCGATGACTCAGGTTAAACAAAAGTTAATATTAAATTAAAATTAAGTAAGGTTATTATTAATTAGATCATAATTAAGTAATTTGAAATTTATTCTAAAATTTCAGGTTAAAAAAATTAATATTAAATTAAAATTAAGTAAGGTTATTATTAATTGGATCATAATTAAGTAATTTAAAATTTATTTTAAAATTTATAAATATTGTAATAAGTTGAGTTTTCTGCACATAATTTTTAAATTTGACTAAAGTGTAGTAAAAAGGAAGTAAAAGAAGAATCGTGATCAGTCCTTGGAATTGAAAGAATAAATTAAGGAAAAGAGTTGAACTCGATTTCATAAACCCGAAACACCTATTAATATTTTAGTTATCTAATTTATTTTTATTTTTAACTCATCATGAATTCTTAATTATTATCCAGTTAACTGTATATTTAAGTTTAATTTTGATATGCTGGAGATTTTATGATAATAAATTATAATTACAAAAACTAGTAATTGTATCAAATATAGAATAAAATCTTTCAATGTTGGTGTGCTATCGTGCCCAAATGAACGTCCAACCATTTGAACCATATAAATGTGAAAAAAAAAAAACTAAAAAGGAAAAGCATTGTGAGGTAGGTAAGAAGCAAACTTTGCTTTCTTTATTTTAAAGGAAAATATCGTGCAAAATTAACTAAGAGAAAAGGTTAAGGAATACCCAAGCCATACTTATTACTTAAGTATCTGCAACAACTTTGGCCTATAAAATAAAATGCTCGCTTATAGTAGTAATTGTTATAATTCATAAGTCACACGTAAACAGGAACAACCAGGTGTTTCAAGAAACCAGAAAACTGGCTTTCTAATTCATAATTGCCATTATACTTGTTCAATCCATCTTTTGCTGTCCAAGTTTCAACCATTTCTCTGAGAGGATGGATTATCAGTATCTTCTAGGAGGGATTGTGGCTTGTAGCTTCGCATTTTTCTATTTTGTGTATAGTTTTGGAGCAAGAAAGGTCACAGATTCAAGTTCGATTCATGTAGAAAGTAATGAGTGCGAGAAGAAATCATCAGAAAATGGAACATTTTCACACCAGGCTGCAGAAAGTGCAGACATAATCATTGTGGGTGCAGGCGTTGCCGGTGCTGCTCTTGCTTACACGCTTGGAAAGGTACAAAGGCTTCTCTTCCTCCACATGTTTGAGTCTGTGTTTCATCAGCACATATAGATCTTTATAAGAAGATTGGTGCCAGGTACAAAAATAATGCTAATATATGAGAAGAAGCTTTACAAGATGATGAAAGAAAACTCGAGTGAATTTCAAGTGAAACCAATGTTTAGGTGGAAATCCAGAGGATATGGCTATTGGCTACACTTATTCTACTGATAAACTTTGCTTGAATGAAGCATTTTCTTGTTTGGAGAATGATCAAATGATCTTGTTTTGTGCTTCTTTCTCGTAGGATGGTCGCCGAGTACATGTGATTGAAAGGGATTTGAGTGAGCCTGACAGGATTGTGGGTGAATTGCTACAACCTGGGGGATATCTGAAGTTAATTGAGCTGGGTCTTCAAGGTAAGCAATCAGAAAATATGACACGGTTTAATTTTCTTAGTGTAACAGTGAAGATTGTTAGATTTTCAATTCAATAGAAATCACCATCAAACTTTTAAAACAGTTATTAGAAAAGTAAAAAATCTTAATATGACAATACATAATTGTATGATGGCCAAATTCATGGCTTTTAACAGATTGAATTTTTGAATACTTGCAGATTGTGTAAGTGAAATTGATGCTCAGCAAGTCTTTGGGTATGCTCTGTATAAGGATGGCAAAAATACCAAGCTTTCTTATCCCTTGGAAAAGTTTAGCTCTGATGTTTCTGGGAGAAGCTTTCATAATGGCCGTTTCATACAGAGAATGAGAGAAAAGGCCTCATCTCTGCCTAAGTACACATTTTTAATGAACACTCTTTTCATTTTGATTAAAATAACCAGTTTTTCTGATGTTTTATTTACACTATCAAGTTCAAACATTGGCACTCGAATCCCTAGTTTTAGCCCTCTCATAATCTCATCCTAATATTCTGCAGTGTAAATTTAGAACAAGGAACTGTGACATCTCTAATTGAAGAAAAAGGAACCATCATCGGGGTGCAGTACAAAACCAAAAGTGGACAAGAGTTCACAGCCAAGGCTCCCCTCACAATAGTATGTGATGGATGTTTTTCCAACCTTAGGCGTTCTCTTTGCAATCCTAAGGTAAGGTTCTTAGGTTTCTTTTCAGTAATGTGATCATATTTAGTTTTACTCAGGGTTTTCTAGTTGTTTTTAAGCACCATTTCGAAGAGAAATTGATGTATTTTTGCGAGATTTAAGGACCAATGTAAAGGAAACTACTCAAGAGAAAAGTAGCACTCACATATTAAACTGATAGTTTATAATGTCGTTACTCTGGCAGGTTGACGTACCCTCTCATTTTGTTGGTCTGGTCTTGGAGAATTGCAATCTTCCATATGCAAATCATGGACACGTGATCTTAGGTGATCCTTCACCCATTTTGTTTTATCCCATCAGTAGCACTGAGATTCGCTGTTTGGTTGATGTGCCTGGCCAAAAGTTACCTTCCCTTGGCAATGGTGAAATGGCCAGTTATTTAAAAACTGTGGTAGCTCCTCAGGTAAACCACATACAAGTGTTTCCAAATGATGAACATCCCAACAAATTGAAGGTGATTGAAGAAATTGTATGTTTCAGGTTCCTCCAGAGCTGTATACTTCATTTATAGCAGCAGTTGACAAAGGAAGCATAAGAACCATGCCAAATAGAAGCATGCCTGCCTCACCTCATCCCACACCTGGTGCCCTTCTTATGGGAGATGCCTTCAATATGCGTCACCCTTTAACAGGAGGAGGAATGACAGTGGCTTTATCTGACATTGCTGTGCTAAGGGATCTACTTAAACCCCTTAGGAATCTGCATGATGCTTCTGCACTTTGCAGATACCTTGAGTCATTCTACACCCTACGCAAGGTAAGTCTTTCATCAACACAACTTTTAGCCTCCACCTTGTAGCTTAGTTCAAAGCTTTAAAACCAAACAAAAAACACAAAAACTTAGTGCAATGACTGATTCTCTTTGCAGCCAGTGGCATCCACAATAAACACACTAGCTGGAGCATTGTACAAAGTGTTTTGTGCATCTCCTGATCCAGCTAGAAAGGAAATGCGCCAAGCATGTTTTGATTACTTGAGCCTTGGTGGTGTTTTCTCTAATGGACCAATATCTCTGCTCTCTGGTCTAAATCCTCGTCCATTGAGTTTGGTTCTGCATTTCTTTGCGGTTGCCATATATGGTGTTGGCCGCTTGCTCATACCATTTCCTTCTCCCAAACGGTTGTGGATTGGAGCTAGATTGATTTCAGTGAGTACTTTCCTTGTTCGTTTTCTGCTTCAGCAACATATACAACATTCCATACATCACTTCTAGTGTGCAAGTGCAACAAATTTGAGTTTGAATTTTGCTGATATGACAGGGTGCATCAGGGATAATATTCCCCATTATCAAGGCTGAAGGAGTGAGACAAATGTTTTTCCCAGCAACTGTGCCTGCATATTACAGAGCCCCTCCTGTTTGTTGAACACACATGAAAGAAAGACATGGAATGTAAAATGGCTCCCTCTTATTACATTTGTCAAACACTATACCATCGTTCCCTCTAATTGCATTGGTTACCGTTCTATAACTTCTTTAATATCTACATAAAATATTCACTACTTTTCTTTTTATAACAACAGCATTTTTTCTATGATAAAAATAATAAAATTACTATTTATAATTATAAAAATAAAGATAAATAATTTTTATAATTTCATTGTAAAATTTTTTACTTATTTTATAGGTAATTTTTTATTATAAATAATTATTGTAAAAATAGTTAAGTATAAAAATATTTAAATTTAAAAATTAAAATTGATAAAATAATTACTTTAATTTTAAAAAATTGTTATTTAAAAGATAAAATGAGAAAGAAAATATTCAAAAGAACTACAATGGTATTAGATACTTGAATATTTTTATTTTTATTTTTTAAAGTTTCATATCGGAATAATTCTTTAAAATATAAACTTAAATAATTTTTTAGTATAATACAAATAAAATTAAAAAAAATATTAATATAAAAAAATTGATTTTTTTTTCTTAAAACAATAAAATAGTTTAGCTACAAAATATAAATTTAATTAATTTTTTTAGAAAGCAAACTTAATTCCATTAGTATGAATAAAAAACATAAACTTATAAAATCAAGTTTTAAATAATTTTTCAATTAGCAGTGTTTTTTCATCAATAATTTTATTTTGTAAATCTATTTTTAAAAAAATATAGAATAAATACACTAACAAAAATTTATTTTAAAAAAGAATAAAATAAAAACCTTAAAAATAGGTAACAAATGTAAAAGCCTGTAGATTTGTATTTTAGACACTAATGCAAAATAGACATTACAAAGCATGATATTAAATTGGTTGTAACAACCAATGGACTCCAAAATGTGGTAACAATTTTGTAAATGATATAAAAATATTAGATCGATTATAAGAGAAATTACTCTAATATGCAATTTTAAAATAAGAAAAAAAAAGTTGAATGACATATTAGGTTGATTATTGCATGGAAGCGATCTAATATGTATTTAATAACATTGTTATTGACATGATCAAGTTAATACTTTTAAATTATAATAACTTTAGTATTACTAAGACATAAACCGACAAAATAGAAATGTTAAAGTCAATCCTAAGTCGTCTTTTAAAAAATACAAAATTAATTTCTAATAAATTAGTTCTTATAAAAATTATACAAAAGGGATTAATTGAATAAATTAAAAGTAATAAAAGAAGATTAAGAAAAAGAAATTAAATAAAATATTAGATAATAAAATAAATAAAGAAATAAAATTGAAATAAGATAAGAAGAGATAAAAACACTAATAAAGAAAATAAATTGATTCCACTCTGTCTCAAATAGGATTCATCATATGATTATCGTTTAATTAATTATTGTTTTATATTATTAAATTAATCAATATAAATTCTTAATTAATTATTGTCGTAGATTTTTTAAATTAATTAATATAAATTCTCATTATCAACCAAAGTATACTCTCAATTAAAAACAAAAATTTTATAGATTAATCATAGTAAATGTCACCAAAGTACATTCTCAATTAAATATTATTATGCATAATCATGTTTATTCTTTTACCTATTATATAAACTAAAAGTACATCTTTTATTAATTATTGTTAAAGTTTTCACCTTTAATCAAAATACACTCTCAATTAATGTTAAAAAGTCATTCAATCACATGAAATTTTACAGTAAAGAAGGAATTTACCCACCTTAAATCCTTCGGTAATGACCAAAAGTCGTCAGTAAGTGTAATTACCGACGGCCTTGTGACGGCCAAAAAGCCGTCGGTAATATGCTTATCGGAAACATTACCGAAGGACAAAGGCCTTCAGTAATATCAACATATACTATTAACATATCCCACCTCAGGAAATTGCAGCAAATGGAACCCAGTGCACGTTTATCTTCATTATATGTTAAATGTCAATTAAAATAATATATATATATATATATATATATATATATATATATATATATATATATTGCAATTAATTAAAATAAATATAAAAATTGAGATAATGAAACTCAATAAATAAAATCTTCTACATGAGATAGGCAAATGAGAAATCATCAACAATCTTCTACATTAAATCAACAATCTTCTACATTAGATAGTCAAATGAGAAATCATCAACATTGTTTTCATTCCCACGCATCCCAGCATTCGTATACTCTAACTGTTTCCTGCCCCCACACCCCAAATGAGAAATCATCAACACTGCATTCCTACTGCTGATATTGTTTTTCACAATGATATTAGGTACACCTTTTCCATCCCAACTTAAATTGGTACAAGATCCATTTTCAAGATAAATAATTCCGCTGGCCAAAACATCAAGTATATGTTTACTAAGCGAGGAATTGGCTTCATGCAACTGACTCTGAAACTCTAGCTGTGAAACTCTAGCTTCATGCCAATAAAGTACCTCTGTGCCTAAACCATAAAGTGAAGCTTCCAGTCCTCCTGTTGGTGTATACTGTGAAGGAACTAAAGTTTGTAATAAGTGGGATTAACAAAGTGAAGGAAATAAAAAACAAGTATATATAAAGTTAAGTATTGGCAATATATAAATAAAATAACTATGAAATAACAATACAATAAAATACCTTGTCGTAATTGTAATTAATAAAAAAATGATATTTGGATTCCTTTAACAAAGGGAAAACAAAATTCCACCCATGCCGCAACCAAGACCTGCAACAAAATTTAATTACAATTGTTAAAACCATATGCAGATCAATTGTGCGCTTCTAAAATTGCCATTTAAGAAATCTTCAAGCCTTTTGAGAAGGCCAATGCTGCAACATCTTCAGGCATCAAACATTCAACCATATGCAGATATAAAGATAGAGAGGAAAAAAGTTCAACCATAATGCAGTCACTGTATCAATCTCCACTGGATCCACTAAGTCCCCTCCTACCCAGCCAACCCAGCTTGTGCTAAAATCTCTTCAGCACCAAGAGTGATCCGAACCTAGCCTTCCAAGGTTTCATAGCTCCATCTAACAAGCCCCATCTGATATCAAGATCATCCACCTGCACAAAACAAACAGAATAAAGCATCAAGGCTCCATAGTGAACCCAAGAATCTATCAAATTCAATGCATTCAACCCAAGAACACATCCCCAATTTCCAAATCCTTTATCATCCTACCATCCGAATCGAAGATCAACAACAACTGCACCTTTCATCGACCTTCATCCTGTGAACCCGTCGTCATCACTATCACGCTTCAAACGTTGCCGATGCATCTCGGATCACCATCGTGCCTCCCCTCCACCCTAAATCTCCCTTGCCGTTGTCGCTCCAAAGCCGTCATCTTTCCTGCACGACCAACTGCGCAAGATCAGAAATATGAAACACACAGAAAGCACACCCCCTGCGAAAGTCACTCAATCGCGATCTTATCCCCTTCGCAGACTGGCAGAGCCACCACGAAAGCAGTCGTAGCGTGTCTCGCTACCTCCATCACCATCACAACGCTATTCGCTCCAGATTTACCAGCCTTCCCTAGACAGTGAGACTCTCGTTGCCGCCGCGTTTCGGACATCTCCCCCGAACCCTACCTAGAGAACCCCGAAACTTGCGTCAACGATCCCAACCGCAAAACCCCCAAATCGGCGTCAACCAACCTAACTGCAGAACCACTAAACCGGCCTCAACGAGCCTAGGCGTAGAACCCCCAAACCGGCCTCAACGAGCCTAGGCGCAGAACCCCCAAACCGTCATCTTTAATCCCAACCAAAGAATCCCTAAACTGGCGTCAACCAACCAACCCTCACTTTTTCCATAACTTCTCTTCAAATCGATATTGGAAGGCACAACGGAGGGCACCAGCAGAATAAGGAAGGGAAAGGGGGAAGCCTGAGACGAGAATAAAGAGGAGACAAATTGGAAAATTTGGGGGAAGGTATGAAGGAATACCCAATTCTCGTGACTTAAATCATCGTGGACATTACCGAAGGCCTTGAGGCCACCGATAATTTATGTCACTCAATCATTACCGAAGACATTGAGGCCGTCGGTTACAGGTCGTCGGTATTCAACGCGTTTTTTGTATTCTAAATTTAATAAAAATACATTCTCAACTAAAATTAAAAATCCTTTGACTCATATAATTGATATCTAAATTTAACACCCTGTTCACTTGTTACAATTAAAGTTCATTACTTTTACTTAATTAAAAGACAAAATACATTTATAAAAAAAGTCACAACGAGCATTAAAAGACTAAACAAATTGTCGCAACCGGAAAATCGCGACGGGACGACGACGATCCAAAAAAGGGAAACGAGTTTTGAAAAAAAAGTTTTTTGGAGTCGCCACCATAGTTTATTTTGGAAAACTATGGAAAAAACCATAAAAGATAAGGCAAGGTCTACAACACCAGACTCAGGGTCCGGGAGTCAGTTACGTGTAGGGAAGGTATTAGCACCCTACACGCCTGCCCGAAGGCAGTACCTTTAATTAAAAACGCGAATTTGATGTGGTTTCGAAAAAAATGTTTAATTTCCCCTAAAATAAAATTTTACTCTAAAGAAAACAAAATATATTTTTTGTGTTTTTTGTGCCCGACAAGGATTGACCTTGCTCCTACGTATTCTTAGTTAGACTGAGAAATCAGGGTTACGTAGTTCTTTGAATTGTTTGGAAAATTTGTTGGAGAATTTGTTTGGAAAATTTGATTGAAAAGAGATTTGATTTTTTTTTTGGATTTTTGGAAAGTGAACCTGACAAGGACTGGCCTTGCTCCTACGTATCTCCACTTTTGATGGAGAATCAAGGATCACGTAGTTCTGGAGCGAAGATTGATTGTTCGTTTGTGAAGATGTTTTTTGTTTGAAAGTTTTTTTTTTGTATCAGGAAGAAAAAAAAAGTTTTCAACACAAGGCCGACCGAATGGTCGCATTTGTGCTTAAACCCTATAAAACAAATTATGATTTCTTTAAAGAGGAAGAAAAGGTTTTTAGCACAAGGCAGACAGAATGGTCGCACTTGTGCTTAAACCTTTTAAAACAATTTATGATTTTTTTTTTAAAGAGGAAGAAAAGGTTTTTAGCACAAGGCAGACAGAATGGTCGCACTTGTGCTTAAACCTTTTAAAACAATTTATGATTTTTTTTAAAGAGGAAGAAAAGGTTTTTAGCACAAGGCAGACAGAATGGTCGCACTTGTGCTTAAACCTTTTAAAACAATTTATGATTTTTTTTAAAGAGGAAGAAAAGGTTTTTAGCACAAGGCAGACAGAATGGTCGCACTTGTGCTTAAACCTTTTAAAACAATTTATGATTTTTTTAAGAGGAAGAAAAGGTTTTTAGCACAAGGCAGACAGAATGGTCGCACTTGTGCTTAAACCTTTTAAAACAATTTATGATTTTTTTTAAAGAGGAAGAAAAGGTTTTTAGCACAAGGCAGACAGAATGGTCGCACTTGTGCTTAAACCTTTTAAAACAATTTATGATTTTTTTTTAAAGAGGAAGAAAAGGTTTTTAGCACAAGGCAGACAGAATGGTCGCACTTGTGCTTAAACCTTTTAAAACAATTTATGATTTTTTTAAAGAGGAAGAAAAGGTCTTTAGCACAAGGCAGACAGAATGGTCGCACTTGTGCTTAAACCCTTTTAAAACAATTTATGATTTTTTTTTTAGATTTACTTAAAAAGTAGATAAAACGAAATAATAAATAAGTAAGTAGAAAAATAGAAATAACTAGGAAGTAACTGACTAAAATGAAAGTAAAACTAAAATAAACAAGTAAATTACTAAATAAAATCAAATAGTAGAGAAAAAATAAATAAAAATAAATAAATAAAAATAAAAATAAATAAATAAATAAAAATAAAATAAGAATAATGATAAAATAAACTAAATGGACAAAATGACAAGTAAAATAAAATAAACAACAATAATCAAATTGGGCCAAAGCCCAAATGGAAGAGGGTGGTAAAAATAAAAAGAAGGGTGGTAGAAACCTAATTCATTTCTAAAAAAGTTAATTGGGCCAAAGTCCAAGTGGCCAGAGGTGGTAGAAATGAAACAAAGGGTGTGCAAATCTAATATGTTTCTAGTAACAAATTTGAGCTTAGGCCCAAAATTAAAAAAAAAGGTGGCGCAGAAAAAAAAATTTGGAGCAAAAGGGTTTTCTGTTTTTTCTTTTTATTATTATTATTATATTTGTTTTTGATATATTTTAGAGTTTATTTTCCTCGGTTGGGCTTGATACCCGAGTCCAAACACTCTCCTCCCAGGTCAGAAAAAAAAGGGGTCTCCCATGCTGCCTCTCATTCCAACACTCAGCACTCAAGAGGCCAAAACTCTCCCTCTTAAACAAAACCCTAGAGGCCTCCCACTCTACCACACTCCCGTAGCTCCGTCAGACCGCCGCAACGGTCATCCAACTCATTCCGAGGCATCATCGATCTTCACCAAAAGAGCCACCGCTCTTCACACCGGACCACCGCCACTCCCAAATCGCCGGCGGTGACGTCAAACCCCTTCTCTCCTCTCGCTTCGTCCTCGGGTTGGGGTTTCCACCCTTGAACGCCGCCGACCATCGTCGTGAGTGGTGGCCTAAGGTATCTCGCCGTCTTCCCATGGAAAGCCACTGCCACCGTGAACAGCTACTGCGCCACTCCTCTGGACGAGGGAATCCTCCACCAGCATCGCGCGAAAGACAAACTCTTCCCCCTCCGTGAATCGTCTCCTGGGTGAGCCCACCCATCACGCCAGCCAAGGAGAAACCCAGCCACAGCCGCTGTTATCGTCAACGTTGACGGTGTTGTTCGACTTTCGTTTTCCTTTCCTTGACTTGGGTGTGGGTGTGCGTTTTCTTATGGGATTGTGAGCGTGTATGTTTCGAGTTTGATGCCTCGTCAGAGAAACAAAACGAGTTGGGTGAGGAATAGATGGATTGGTGAGCTTGAGAGTGTAAGATTTGGTTTTTTGAAGATTTATTGAGTGAGTTCACCGTGGTACTCTCTGTGTGAGATTTTTGATTCGGTCTCATTGGTGATTGGGTGCTGAACAGGGGATTGATGGCCGCGAGAAATGGGTTCGGTTTGGTGAGGGTATAAGTTAGAGCTGATGATGGTGACCTCGCGGATGCTAGGAAGTGAGAGAGCTTGAGTTCTAGTGAAGGTTACTGGAATTGGGACTGGATCAGTGAAGTCTATTTAGCTTAGTGTTTTGCGTTGCTCCTTTTCTGGGTGTAGGTTGCAGAGCTGAGCAGGGACGTGGGAGGCATGGTTTTATCGTCTGGTTCGTGGTCGCTGGTCTTACGACAATGGAGGAATGGTTGTTGGTGTGATTGGTTTCTTGTTGATTGGTTTTACGGCAAAGCTAAAGGGGTGTTGAAGCTGTCAAGGATAACAGTTATGTCCCCATGGAACGTGTTCGAGGTGTTATATGCGAGGGTGGAGGAAGATAGAATGGTGATTGGGGCTGTGGTTTTGTGTGTGTCGATGATGCGAGGGAAGGTTTAACTGTGTGTGTGTGTTTCTTTTTCTGGTATTGTGTGGTATGTTGGTCGTGGACGTTGGGAATGGAAGGGGGGTAGCGGTGGTTGCGCTGTGGCCAAGAGAAGCGTGATGAAGATGGTGATAGGGTGTCGTTTCTGGCACGGTTACTGACTCCGTGGGTGAAGAGAGAACAGGGCATGAGACAGTGGGGATGGTGATGGAGAACGGGAAGGATTCATGATATCAATATCATACATAATGTTCACAACATGGCAGGAAAATATGCACCAATGTAACAAACAGCAATGCAACAGTAATATGTTCAAGAGCAAGCAACTTTTCTCACTAAAATACACAGGGTAGGGCAGGGCATTGCTTACCTCTTCGAGCCCGTATGCTATTGTCAACCTCTCGCCCCCGACGACCAGTCTTATCTTTCTTCTCGGTGGTTCGCGAATGAATTGCAGAGTGACTGATGCTTCAATATGAAGGACCTTTCCAGAACGATTGGGTGCCCTTCCTCAGATCAAGATCCTCTTCTCCTCAGCCAAAATGAATGATGAGGTTTCTGCGTAACCAAGTGTTTTTAGTGTTTTTTCTTTTCTGACGAAGATAGCCGATTCTCCTTAGTTATTCTCCTCTTTTTTTGTCCTCCGATCCCCATGTACTGCCAAATTCCAAATCTTCACTCTACCGAAACCAATTTCGCCTGCCAAAACCCAAAACTGCACCTGCTGTGTCTCCTCCAACCGAACTTGTCCTCTCCTTTTGTCTTTTCCTTTTTCACTTTCTTTTTTTTTTGACATAGGACAAAACGAAAATTTTTTATTTTTTTTTATTTTTTATTTTTATCAATTAATTAAATAGAACCGAATAAAAAGATAAAGAATAATAATAGTAATAATAATAATAATAATAATAATATTAAAAATTATAAAAGGAAAAGTGAAATAAAATCAAATAAAATAAATATAAAAAGATTAAACAAAATTAAATAAAATAACACAAAATAAAATAAAGGTAATAAACAAAAATAAAAGTAAGTAAATGGATAATAAAACATGTGAAGACAAAATACAATAAAGCTAAAAAAAAGAAAACTATCCGGACGAAATTTAGTATTGACACAAATTTATTATTTTAACCTCAAAATCCAATTAATAAAATACAATAGAATCAACGTCATAGGCTTAACACTCCATGAAATGTAGAAGTAATATAAAAATAGAAAAAAAGATGATGAAGAACATGAAAGATGGTGGAGACGACGAAACTAGGTCTCCAAAGGGCTCCTAAGCTCCTCCTAAGGTGTTTTCCTAAGTTTTTATATAGAAATTGGATTAAACTTTGTTTTTCTCTTTTCTATATCTGTAAAGTGTCATGAAACTTTAATCAATTTATTTTCACACCTTAATGGGTTTAACTTAGTTGCAACTGCATTAACACACGTCAAACCCAATTATAACAAATCATAATTAAAACATTCTTTTAAAACACAAAAACCGATTAAGAATCCAAGATTAAAAGTTTAATAAAGGCATAAATATGAATTCATCAATATCCTTTTAAAAACTCAATGCTAAATCCTTTTCATTTTTCTCTCTTCTTCTTTTCTTACAGTGCACACAAACTCTTCTATTGGACCACCACCGCACTATCTCGCAGCACCAGTTGATTACCATTTTGAAACATAAAATGATTAATGGAAAAAAACTCATTAGTCAAATTATATAAAATAATATTATACAAGAAAATGTCACAAAATCTTCAGAAAAACAAATTTTCAAAAATATAATTTTGTTTAAAAATAATTAATTTTTCTTATAAAAGTTGTAAGATCCAGGAAAATAAGATTTTTAAAATTAAATTAGTATTGAGACTTTGGATTTTTGTTTGAAAATTATTGTGTTTGAGTGTATATTTTTGTTATAACATATTTGTTATATTATTTCTTTATTTTTATATATTTGCCTAGGGGCAAAAGGGTCTTTTACCTTTATTTAATTGGTGTAAAAATTAATTAAGGGGTGATTTGGACTTTAGAAACCCTAAACACTTTAAATCAAAGAGAGAAATAGCTGAAGAGAGGAGATTGGCGTTTTGGGAGAAAAAGAGAAAGAATGATGGGAAACTCTTAGTGTAAAGGAAGATTGGAGGTGTTTTAGGGTCGTAAATAAAGCTTTATGATTGTCCAAGGTATGAGGATTGACGTTTTGGGAGAAGAAGAGAGAGCGACGAGAAACTCTTAGTGTAAAGGAAGATTGATGGTGTTTTAGGGTTGTAGATAAAGCCTTATGATTGACCAATGTATGAGGAAGCTTACCTTTGTTTGTTTATGGTTTTATTTTATATGTGTTCTTGATATCTTGATTGGTAATCCTTGTTTTCATAATGTGTATATGATTACGATTATCTGTTGTTATTGTTAGGTAAGAGTTTATGTACGAATGGGCATAGGGTTTATGTAATATTTGTGATGAGTTTTCCCTATGAATGTATTATGTATGTTTTGTTGAGTTATCCCAAAAAATGGTTTGATGCTAAGAGAGAACAAAGTTATAATGCTTAGGGGATTCCATGAAAATATATGTTGTAAGTGTTAGGTTATTGGATTCCCTTCCTATGTGGAGAATAGGCCAAATAATGTGGACCATTAGGTCTTACTTTGTCTTAATGGACATGGGTCAAATTAGTAGGGCACATAGAGTCATTTGAAGAGAGGAAAAAGCCAAGTGAGAGAGAAAGGAAGAGAAGAAGTCATTCTCGCATAACATGAAACCTACACTGGGGTTTTCGTCGTTGAAGTTGTTCACCTTAGATCATGCTGATTTTTGAACAGTAGGTTCCAAACATATGGTTCTTCATTCTGACCGGTCGAATCATCAATCGAAGGACTAGTTTGGGAGAAAATACCCTCGTATCAGCAGCTCTATTTTAGAGCATTTTCATCTTCTTAGTTCTTATTTGTAGGCATTATGCTTAGTTAGTTTGGCTGATTTAAAACATTATTTGGTGTTTTTATCAGACACTCGTTTGCACCCTATTATTGGGGGTATAACATGTCAATGATTGGATCTGGATAATTCAAGTGATGTATTATATGTGTTTAAGTATGTTTACATAGATATGTGATGCTTGAATGTATGTATGATGTGTTAACTACATTTTCACGTGATTTAGGGTTGATGTATGTATGTTTGAATGCTTGAATCATGTCCAGAATGTGTTTCGATTCGGCAATAATTGATTATCATTAGTTATAATCAATTATTTGTACGTTGGTTTTGAGTGTGGTTTTGGGAATAACCGATTATCTGGGACGATAATTGATTATCCCTTCCCGCGTGATGTTTCTGGGTAAATTTCACTGAAATAATCGATTATCTTAAGTGATATTCGATAATCACAGTGCATTTTGGTGAAAATGGCGAATTTTATTAAGAATGGAAGTGAACCAAGCCTGAGGAGCTGTGAAACATGATGATAATCAAAGATTGAGGTTAGTGGTTATGTTTAGGGTTCGTTTGACTTGTGGTTGAGAGTGAAGCATGAGTAAGTGTTTGGATGTACCTGAGTATGTGATTGATGAGCGTGAGAGTGGAGGATAAGTCTATTTGTTGTACCTCATAAATCCCGGTTCTATTTGTGGATATGTGTTTCCTTTTGCCTTGTGTGCATTGGAAGGGGGTGATATGTAGTAAAGGCTACATATGTCCTGAAGGGGAGGCTATAAGTGAGTTGTAGGAGCGACTACAGTTGGTGAGGTAGGGTATAGGAGTGAGATGGACTTTTTCCACTATGTTATTATGGTATGGTATTGTTCATGACTGGGATAGTCATAATGGTGGGATACCTATGATGATGATTGTGATATTTGAGATGCTCCAGGTTATGTTATGTTGATAATGGTGTCAATATAATGGTTATTATTCACAGTTATCCCATAATTTGTAAAAATGGTTTAAATTGATCTTTTTTGCTTACAACGTTAAAAATGCTAACGGTATAATTGTCATCCTAGCCAAAAGTGAATGAGTTCTCCAATTAGTGATTTGCATGACAAGCTCAGCCAATGAGGGACTGTCATGTGGCAATCCCCTTTCCACCCAAACTAGGGTTTCGCACAATAGCATAATGGTGCTTGCGGCATGACAAACACTCTCTCCTTCTCGAAACAAGATTTTCGACCCTCATCAGCGGCGACTGATGGTTCTTCGATTGCACAAAGGAGCTCGCGATGGCGTGATTAGAGGGGATTTCTATGTTGTGGTTCCTTCTCTATTTGCAGGTCTGGAAATTTATGGAGATGATGTTCGCGTTTCTTCTACAATGAAGAAGATGATACTGCGAAGAAGGAGATGTTTATTGGCCATGGTAGTTCGCAAGAACGCGATCTGGGTTCTTCGAGTTCGCGGAGAAGACAAAAATGGAGGAGAATTGCTTGCGGTGCGCGAAGGTTATGGAGGAGATGAACTCGCCGTTGCGACGCTATTTAGGTTAAGGTTTTCGAATGTTTGCTGTGGAGGTTCAAATTAGGAGATTTGGTTACCGGACTTTTCTGATTTATGATGCAGATTTTGAATTAAGAGAGAAGGAACTCATGATTAAGGTTCGAAGGGGTGAATCGTGATTCTGGTTTGAGATTTTTCTGCAGGCACCGTCGTGATTGAACGAGCATGGTTGTGGTGGAGGTGAGGTGCGATTTAGGGTTTGATGGGTTTCTGATTTTGTGCAGGTCGTCATGGCTGCTGAAGGTGCATAGTGAAGGTGGATGGTGGTTCTGCAATTCGGAACGAACATGGTGCAATGTTGGCGTATGGAGGTTGATGGCGTGGTGGTTGTAGATGTTTGATTACTCGAGAAGATGAACATGTGGTGGCACTAATGGCGGCATGGTGGCTCTGTGATGGTGCTTTGCATGAACCGTAATCCTTTCCACATACGTTACCAAGTCAATTGACCTTAAGGTGCCACGCAATCAATAACTGTTAGCGTTTTTAACACCGTAAACAAAAATAATCAACTTGAATCGTTTTTACAAAATATGAGACAACTGTAAACATCTAAAAAAAAGATAAGACTACTTTTAACAAACTTAAAAACCAAAATAGGTATTAAACTTTTTCTTTTCTTTAATACTAATGTTTTATATGACTTTATTTATAAGTTATTTACATATTAAAAAAATATTATTATAAAAGATACTTTTATAAAGCAAAAATTATTTATAATATAAAAGATAAATTTTTACTCGGTCCTAAAAGAAATAATTTTATCCTCCTATCTTAAATTTACTTGTCATACATTCCAATAGATCTTGGATAAGACATGTCTTAAAATTATAACTCTCCGAAATAAAAATTAGAAAGACAATAATATTTTTTTAAAACTTCAACTTTTTTTTTACATTTATTTAATATTATTTTTTATTATTTTTTCACTTTTTTTTTTCTGTTTGCCTACAAATATAAGAATTGATTTATTTTTAGGATAATTTTATCTTTTCATAAATGTCAAATGGTTGTTAAATGTTAAGAAAAGAATTTCTTTCTTATTTAAAATACGTGATTTCAGCATATTTATAATCTCCGATCTTAATATTATGTATGACTCATGGAGATTCTCTTGAATGATGGACATCAAAGTTTTAATTCTACCAAATTTAATGGGTGAAAATATTCATTACAGTGTGAGAAAGCTACTTCATGTTCAACCCTAAGCAAAGCTTTTCTGTCTCTCCATTCCTATTGCATCGGATCTCACTATCCTCTTCTTCTTAGTCAAATCTTCAGGTAACCAATTTCCTCTCTTTCTTTCTCCTTTCATTCACTTCTCCCTATTACATTTGTTTTCATGTCTCCACTGGAATTTATTTTCTCTGTTTTTATTTGGGTACAAGTCAAAATTCCCTTTTTCCCCTTTTACTAGTGATTTTGTTTGCTTTTAATTTTGTTCCTTTTTGCTCTTTGTGCATGTGGGTATCTTGAGTTGTTTCATGCTCTGAATTTGCATGCAATTTTTTCAGCTCTTGTAATATAATCTGTTTTGTTATTATTCTGCTGCAACAAAGTATCTTCTGTTGCGCTAGCCCTTTCTGCTCAGTTTTATACTTAACAAATTTGGACTATCTTTTTCGTTGGCTTCTGCCTCTTACAGAGGAGCTTGGATCTTTTGTAGAGTATCGTGTACATTATTTTGTTTCTGGTTAGGAAGGAATACATGAATAGTTAGGGTTGAGAATGGAAAACCAATGACAGACGATTGAATTTTCTGTTGCTTAAAACCAATATCCATGCCAATTTATATTGAGTTGTTATTTTAATACTTATAAGATAAAATGAATTAAATTTCTACTGTAAGTTAAACTTAACTTATACTTTTTGCTTATAGTTTCCAATAAATTTGAAAAAAGGCCTATGATTGGTTATGTGTGATGGAATTGAAACTAGTGTGCGAACACTTTGTAGAGTCATTTAAGATTTTCCTATAACTATAGATTTATATTTAGAGTCAATCTCGAGTCCTTATCTTGTTACTTTTATGTTCTTACCCAAAATATTGAGGAGTCAGTTCCTAGATTCTCTTTTATCTTTTCCTTTTTGTAAATGATATAGTTGTAGTGAGAGTCTCAAGAGAGGAATTAAATGATAAAATAAAGTTGTGTTGTGATCCTTATGGAGGGAAGCTTTGGTACCACGTGGCTTCCTTCAATACTTCGGAGGTGAAAATGAGAGATTATATTCAATTAGGTATTTTTATTAGCACAAAGCAATGAAGAAATAAAGAATGATACAAGTAATTGGAATCAAGCAGGGTGGGTGAAATAAAGGTGTTATTTGTGATGTAAAAGTGTGTTAGTCCAACTGTTACGCAGTAAAAGGACAAGAAGAATCAGAGGTCATACAAGAAAAGATAAGAACAGGAATGAATGCAATAGAGACAGTAAAATAGGCACATACTGAGAGATGGTAAGATCCCCAAAAGATTTAACCTTGTAAGAATAGTATTGGAAGCCAATTAGTGTAACTAAATACAGGTAAATAGTTAGAGGTACAGGAAGACTAAGAATTGAATGGAACCGTTTAAAAGTATTTAGATTTGAATGGTCTTTGTGGAATTTTTTTTGGCTGGAGGAAAGTTTAGGTTCAGGGCCCCCCTTCTTAGGTCATGTATGCCCCTAAGATTTGCTTGTAGGAGCGTCCTTAAAAATAACTCACCAACAATGGACCTTGGTTGCATTTAGACCCTGGTTAACTTAATTCATGCAGTCTTTCATTACCAGTTGTGCCAACCATTGTTGGCTAGTAGCATTGGCTTTTGATAAAACATGAGGACATCGTTTGGTCCTGTACCCAACCCATCTACTGCAAAAAGGCTTCTAGTGATTGGCAAACATAACCATATATTTGTGTCACTGTCCTCGCGTGGAATTTTTTATATCTCAATTGTTATATTTATAATGCAATACTTTTTGGTAGAAGTTATCATTGTATTTCTGTAGAGTTCTGCATGGTTGATTATGCTTTCTTTTTTACTTATAAGAGAACCTTCTGAGTTTTACTTATATTTACTATATTTTTTGTTTGATAATTACAGATATTGAGGAAGCTTCTTTGCATATACAATAGAGAAAATGGTACTATTATTAGTTTATTACAGGTTTGAGTGGTTGATCATTACCTTGTAGAAGTTAGAACGTAATAACAAAAAGAGCAATTCTTGACTCTATGGAAGATTACAATTTTTTTGTTGGTCAAGAGTTCCCAGATGTGAAGGCATTTCGGAGTGCAATTAAAGAAGCTGCCATTGCACAGCATTTTGAGCTTCGTACTATTAAAAGTGATCTGATTCGCTACTTTGCCAAGTGTGCCTCAGATGGTTGTCCATGGCGGATTCGTGCTGTCAAGCTCCCTAATGCCCCAACATTTACTATTAGAAGTATTGATGGCACACATACTTGTGGGAGGAATGCAAACAATGGGCACCATCAGGCTTCTGTTGACTGGATTGTGAGTTTCATTGAAGAAAGATTGCGAGACAATATTAATTATAAACCAAAGGATATTTTACATGACATCCATAAACAATATGGTATAACTATACCTTATAAGCAAGCTTGGCGTGCAAAGGAGCGGGGTCTTGCAGCTATATATGGATCTTCTGAAGAAGGATATTACCTACTTCCTTCATACTGTGAAGAAATTAAGAAAACAAATCCTGGAAGTATTGCAGAGGTGTTTACCGCTGGTGAAGATAACCGTTTTCAGAGACTTTTTGTTTGCTTTCGTGCATCAATCTATGGTTTTTTTAATGGTTGCTTGCCAATTGTTGGACTTGGTGGAATCCAGCTGAAAAGCAAATACCTTAGCACATTGCTTTCAGCAACTTCTTTTGATGCTGACGGTGGATTGTTTCCTCTTGCTTTTGGTGTTGTTGATGTAGAAAATGATGATAGCTGGACATGGTTCCTGTCTGAGTTGCATAGGGTTCTGGAGGGGAATACTGAATGCATGCCAGAGTTTATATTTTTATCAGATGGGCAACAGGGTATTACGGATACAGTGAGAAGTAAGTTCCCAAGTTCTTCTCATGCATTCTGCATGCGTCACTTGGCTGAAAGCATTAGTAAAGAGTTCAAGAACTCTAGGCTTGTCCATCTTCTGTGGAAGGCTGCATATGCCACCACAACCATTGCATTTAAAGAAAAAATTGCTGAAATAGAGGAGGTATCTCCTGAAGCTGCTAAATGGTTACAACATTTTGATCCTTCTCAGTGGGCCCTTGTGCATTTTAAAGGGACACGATTTGGCCATCTATCCTCTAACATTGATGAGTTCACCAAATGGATTCTTGATGCTCGAGAATTGCCAATTATCCAGGTGATGGAGCGGATTCATAGCAAGCTTAAAACTGAGTTTGATGACAGGCGGATAAAAAGCAGCTCATGGTGCTCTGTACTCGCCCCTTCTGCTGAGAAGCTAATGAATGAAGCCATCAACCGTGCATCTATATATCAAGTCCTTAGATCAGATGAAGTAGAATTTGAGGTTCTTTCAGCTGATCGATCGGACATTGTAAATATTGGCAGCTATAGTTGTTCCTGCCGCGACTGGCAGCTAAACGGTATTCCTTGTTCCCATGCTGCCGCTGCTCTTATCTCATGTCGGAAGGATGTCTATGCATTTACCCACAAGAGTTTTACTGTAGCAAGTTACAGGAATACCTATGCAGAGAGTATACAGTACATCCCAGCAAAACTTGAATGGAGTAAAACAGACAAGTCTTCTATGGATGATAATATCCTAGTTGTACGGCCACCAAAATTACGGCGACCACCGGGACGCCCTGAGAAAAGGATGTGTGTGGATGAGCTTAGTCGTGAGAAACATACAGTGCACTGTAGTCGGTGCAACCAAACTGGACATTACAAGAGAACCTGTAAAGCAGAAATGATTAATAGTATAGAGCAGTTTTAATTGTCTGATTTTGTATTATGTAGTTCACCTAAGAACTAGTTTAGTTTATTAACATCTACAGATTCAGATAATGTAGCATAGATATATGTATGTATTAAATCGCATCCGCTGGGGTATCAGAAATGAAGTTGGTTTGTGCTTTTGGGAGTATTTAAACCATGACTTTAGAGAGAGAGAGACTGAAAAAATAAACCATGTTTTTTTTGTTAAAAATGCAGCTTGTTTTCCGTACACAATTTTATTTGTTGTAAGTATTCAATTAAAATTCACCACCGCCAAAAACATGGCCATCAACCTCGTCTAAATCAAAATAATCTAACAATGTGCCATGCCATATCTCAAACCCTTTCAATAATAAAACCTGCAAGATTAATTAAATTTATCTCTACCAAAAACCACTAAACAAAATTTCAAATTACAAAAGTGACTATTTTTAAAATAAATTCTAATATCACACAACTTAGTATATGTCTAGATTTGTTCATTCAATTTTTTAATTATTTTTTCCTATATATATATATATATGTGTGTGTGTGTGAAATTAAAATTACTGTAATAATTTATGTAAGATATATATTTTTAAAGTGTAATAAATATTTTCAAATTAAAGAAAGATTTAATTTTGGTCTAGTGACATTTGAAAATTTATTTCTTTGAAGAAAAATAATAAAGGAGTATTTTATAAAAAGAGAAAAAAGAATTTTTTTTTTACAAAATAGACAATAAATAGTAAATTAATTAAAAAATATTAATATTTTACAAACTCATTCAATATTTTAATGATTGAAATAATGTTTTTATATTAATTATGTAATATATGAAATAACGTATTAAATTAGTTCTGATATAGTTGGAAATAAGATGACATGACACAATTATTTAAAAATGATTTTTTTTATCTAATGAAATTCTGTTTTTTAAAATAAGTAATATTTTGAGTTGTTTAATAGTGAGAAGATTATTTGATAATAAAAATTTAAAATTTAAAAGTTAAGTTATAACATAAATTAATGATTTGAGTTAATATTAAAATTTTATTTGATTTTTTGAATATATAAGCAATTGTAGTTTTGATGTTTAAAGAACTCAAATGAAATGCTAAAATGAATATTAAAAATACAAATATAATTCATTAAGATAAGAACCAAGAAATTCAAAATAAAACAAAAAAAAAAGAACGAGTAAACAATGAACACACTGTACATAAATAAATTCATAAATTTAATAATAATGAAAATACATATTAATTATTTAATTAACTTGGCTTAATACTTTGTATAAAATTTATTAAATAATTTTTGAAAAATTAAAACACTCCAAAATTTTAGTTTCTTTTTTTTAATTGTAAAATTATGTCAGAATTTGATTTACTATTGTAATGATAATAGATAAAATTGGTTTTGTTTGAGATCTTTGATAGAAAGAGAACTTAACACCTTCCAAAAGAAGTGCAAGTGAAAGATAGAAAAAACAGTAAGAAAATAGATGGTCTAAATTGTGAAACACTGTCTTACATCTTATAATCTAAATTCCAAGGAAAAACAATTATTTAAAGAAGAGAGAGGTAGGTTGAGTCCAAGAGATTACAAGTTTTAAAAGCAAAAGAGATATTAGAAATTCACTTGTATAGCTGCTTGAACCTTCTGCATGCCTCCAAGACGTTTTCCCTGTGACCAAAGGCACTAACTCTGACAAAACCTTCACCACCAGGTCCAAAACCACTACCAGGAGTTGTAACCACATGAGTCTTCTCAAGAATCTCACCAAATACATCCCATGAGCTTCTGCCAGGGAAATGAACCCACACATATGGTGCATCTTTCCCTCCATACACTTTGAATCCAAGAGAATCAAATGTCTCCACAATTATGTTTGTATTTTCTTTGTAGAATCCAATAACTTCTCCCATAGCCTGCATTCACATGCAAAAGCCAACCCCATTATGTAACTTCTTTAAAGAATACCACAAATTGCATGCCTCAACAAAGGTTAGTAATAAAGTTAGTAGCTCAAAAAGTTGGATAGGTGAAGATTAATGTTTAAGAATGACATGATAGTAGGAGGATGAAGATAGATCCTTTCAAACAATAATGTACAGAAATTTTCTGTTATAGAAATTTAGTAGGAAAACAAAATAACTGACCTTAAGACCTTCTGGTGAAAGGCAAGCCAGACCACCTGCCTGGGAAATATTTGATGCACCATTGAAGCAAGTGCATACAATACGGTTGAAGTCCCTGGCAACAGGAAATCCATCAGAAAACAGCAACTCCTTTGGAATCACAGTCCAACCTAATCGGACTCCTGTGAACCCAGCATACTTGCTGAATGATGATGTCTCAATGGCAACCTGCAATTGTCAGTAAGATGTTATGGATATTATTATTCAATGAGACATCAAAAGAAGACTCTTTGTTGATTTACAAATTTTTTGCCATATAAAAAACCTTGACCAGCAATCCTCTTGGCATATCAAATAGTTATCATCCAAAATATAGTTTGTATCATAGACCAAAGTAGAAATCACTTGCAGAAGCAAATACACATTTATGGTATATTCTTCTTTTGTAAGTGTTCATCGAGATGTTTATCTAAATAGAACTGTAACAATATTGTAGGGAAATGAGCAATCGAGTCCTCCTACATATACCACAGTGCAAGTAAAAAGATTCATCATTTAGATAAACCCCGTACGTAAAACATGAGATTTTCATGAAGTAAAAAACTATTGCAAGAACCAAATCTAGAAGGCATGAGACTTGTGGCAAAATAAATTTGGAGTAAAATGCTATTTGGACAGGATGTTAATCTAAGGTTCTAGCACCTGATACAAATATTCATGTCATGTTATGGTGGCAATTAATTTCAAATCAAGAACCCACACTTTATGCATTCCACAGATCATAATCATTGTTAAAGAGTAAACAGAGATACCAGTCTTTAAAGATCAAATTATCAGTGACAGACTGACCTCCTTGGCTCCAGGAATTTCAAAGATGGAACGTGGGTTGTCACCGGAAATATACATTGCATAAGCTGAATCATGGATTACTATACTACCGTTGTCCTTAGCAAACTGAACAAGTTGGGTCAGTTGTTCCCTTGTTGCTGCAGCACCAGTAGGATTGTTTGGCGAACAGAAAAAGATTATGTCTGGTCGAGAAATTGAAGATAAATCAGGGAAGAAACCATTTTCCGGACTACACCTCATGTATTCAATGTTTGCAAACTTCTCAACATCCTTCTGGTAGAGGCCAGTCTGGCCCATAATTACACTTGAGTCTACATAGGCCTGCAAATAAAAGTTCCACTATTTACAGAGAACAGAAACAAGAGAAAGAGCTAGAAATATAAACAGAATAAAACTGGTGTTTCATCACTTCCCAATTTTATATATATTATTTCATTCATAATTTACATCTAATTCATTTCCAAAAGAATTCAATATAGTGTTGCATAATTCCAGATAGTAAACTGAACGTCTACAAACATTTTTCAACCAAAGTTTCAACACAGTTTATTATATAGCTTCCTGAAAGAGGATTTTCAAAAACAGAATCATTTCTCAAACATAATCAGTTACCAAACATGGCTAATAATACATAAGCCCACATAAACAATACACCAATTCCCTGTAACTTTATTTGTTGTAACTTGTAAAAATGAAGTAACAATCAAATATTCCAACAGAAAAAGAATAAAAAGTCAAAAACTCTCATAAGCGTATAATATTCATAACTATTTAGATATGCAGTAGCGTAAAGGCTATTCTTGCTCTTCTACAATTTGTGTGCAGCAAAAGCCATGGTTACAATCTTAATTCCAGCGAACTATCAAAGAACTAGCTACCAACATCAGATAGAGCGACAACAATGTCCAGTATAGTAAGATAGATAATTATATATGTTAATAATTTCATAATGAAGGAAAATATGAATCAAAGATGAAACATTAATCAAAGACATTAATTGGTGTTTTCATGTTCCAAGTGCCCTTTTTTCTTAAGTAATAGACAAACTTCTCAGTCAAGGTTTGGTAACTTCATTGAAAAGCATTTCTTGAAAAAAAAAAATTCATTGTTGTAAGTCCTCCTATTTGACGAGAAAAATGAAGAAACTTGTTGATTCTTCATAGAGCAAAGATGGAAATGAATAAATAAGCTAAACTCAGTCAGCATCTGACCTAGTAAAACAAAGAGATGTAACAATAGGAACAAAACCTAAGTGACCATTTCTTGCATATTGAAGCATAAATGAGAGCTAAGTAACTGATGAGACAATAATTGTAACCAACAACATAAATATGAATTACCGGGTATGAAGGGTCTTGTACAGCCATTTTTACATTTGACCCGAAGACAATCTGTCACAAAAATGAAAATAGAAGAAAACTTTAGTTACTGATTGTAGATGATGCCCAATTAACATGCAACCCACACCCTACTCCCCAAATAGGAGAATTTTTAAATTGAATCAGAATATGTAGTCCAGGTAAAGAGCAAGATAGGCACAAAATATATTTAAATTAAAAAACAAATAAATAAGACAAATAAACCTGGAGACGAGATATATCACACTTTGCTCCATCTGACACAAATATATCATCCTCTTCTATGCCAAGATCGCTGTAAAATGTTGAAGCAATTGCACTTCTTAATGGCTGCATAGATTAGAGATGTCTTTATCCAACCAAATTCCCCCAAGGGTAAACACTAACAACAATTGCAAGCAATGAATTTAGTGACCTCACAGCGCTCATTACAAAGAAAACATTTTATATATAATCACAAACAAGGTGTTTTCCTGTCATCCCAATTCTCAGAATTTTCAAAGATAATATATAAATTTAAAAAAAAAAACATAAAATAATGAATGATCAAACGAAAAACAAGTTTATAACCACCCATCCTCAAAACATGAGCCAATATGGCCAAATTTCTGACCCAAATTTATTACAAGGCTCGAGGCATGACTTCTTCCAGTGAAATTTCTTGAAGATATAGTGCCCAACAGGCACACATGAGATGAAAATATCAAGTTGTCTTCCTTAAATATTTCAAGGACCAAGAAAAGAAAGGAATCCGCATGCAGAATTGATACCATACAGTAAACTAAACTCAAAAAAATAGACATGTAGGTCTAGAAACCATTTACAAGGGTGGAAAACTGTATAACTGGCCTTCAATTTGACGAATTGGGAGGAAGGACCCAAAATGGAAAATGGAAAAAGCCTCCTGAAGATGTCAAAGCAACATACCTTTTCACCTTGTTCCGCACCATACCCACTATATCCTTTAACAGTTGATAATCCTTGTGATCTCTGAACAAAAGGAAAATTACAACATTTTCAAGTATTTAAATGGAAATAGATGAAGAGCGCGCATTATTTAATTTAGTAAAGAATAATGCATAATTAACACTTCTCTAAGATTAAAAAATATATATACCTACAAAATATTACTTATGATATAGAAAAGATAAACTGAAACAAATGCAATTAGACATGAAAGGAATTATAAAGATGACGAAATGAAAGCTACTTAAAAAAACTGACACATGGTACTACAAACAAAATTCATCGTTAATCATAGAGCTCCAACCTCAAAAGGGGAAAACGATAATTACTTTAAAAAAAAAGTGTTCAATGTCGAATGTGCTAGCATTAAAGATATATCAACTTGTTCACACCAAAGTTTTACCTTCGACATTGCATCAGTTATGACTTCAGGAATAGGCTCAGTAGTGTCACCAATTCCAAGGCTTATAACTTTAGCATCAGGGTACTTCAGCAAGTGTGCAGACCTTCTCCTAGCAATCTGTGGTCAGTGACATGAAAGGCAGAAACATAGTTTACACTGTTTAGAGAATTAATCTCAAAGTTTAACTGTGTGTGTGTGTGTGAGAGAGAGAGAGACAAAATTCATTAATCATTACATAATTCTAAACAAATAAAACACAAGAATGAAAATAAGCAAACAGTGTAAATTTCAGAAGCAAAATACTGCTACGACAGCTCATTTCACAAAATTAATCAGTCTTTCCTTCAAAAATTATATTATTGGATGTTGACAAAGGGGATCTATTGTTAGGGTAACATGCATGTCCCCAAAAGAACATCAATTCTTATGAAATAGAAATGACTTGACTTTTAGAGAGAAAAGAAAAAGAGGAGGTTGATTATGAAAAATGCAGTAGTGAAAATGTTCAAAAGTTGTCATTAATATACTCAATAACTTGTTATTTCCCTATAAATGAAATGCATTCTTTCATCTTTGTTAGATATATTGTGTTTTACGTTAAATTAGGAAAACGTAGATTTTTTATATTGTTTGATATTGGTAGATATTGTTGATATTCTTTTTTAACAATATCCTATGAGGTGGCAACACTTTAGGTTCACAGAAAACTCCCTTACAAGCTTTTAGAATCTTTCCCAACTCTCTGTCAGGGAGTTAATTGTATATAGGAGGAGAAGAAACGTACGTTAAATAGCCTAACTGCCTAGGCAGTTAGGAAAAGGTTGAGGGTTGGTTTCTGTTAGTTCGGTTAACAGTTGTATATAAGGGGGTTTGGGTTGTACATATGTTAGTTTTGGAGTCTTAGTAAGTAACGAGAACTCTTTGGGTTCTTTGGAGAGAGGTTAAGCTCTCGGGGTGCTTGTATTCATCTTTCTTCTTGATTCTTTTGCAATAAAAGAAGGTTGTGCAATTCAGAGTAATTGTTTTGAGTTGTGTTCGAGTGTTTTTCTTTAGGTTCTTGATAAAAGAACCTAACACTCTCTCTATTGTTTCTCAGTAAGGTGATCTGTCCTTTCATCTCCAGACTCCAGCTCGACATTCTTCATTCCCCATATGATTGAAACAACCTCAATTTTTGTTTCTTTCTTCAAAGCTTGTGGGGTTACAAGAGATGTAGCCAAAGTTGGGTCGCCCATAATCTTAACCAATGAGCCTTGATCACTGAAATTCATAGTTAGAGTTCTCCAATTTACCTTGACTTCACCTAACTTTCCTAGCAATGTTACACTTAAGATCAAATCCACCCCTCCTAATTCAAAGCAAAAAAAAATGTCTCTTGACCTTGAATCTTTCCAATTGCACTTCCACATCCCTGCAACACCCTTGTGTTTGACATCTCCCAATCTCATGATGTAGGGTGGTGTGATTTCAAATTACAAGCCAAGTGATTGCACCAAACCTGTCAAAATGAAGTTGTGACTTGCTCCACTATCAATCAAGATCAAAACGGGTCTTCCCTTAACTCTTCCTTGCAGCCTCATACTGTGGGATCATATCTCCTTTAGAAAAGATATATATACAATGAAATTCGTGATCAAAATCCTCCTAATTTTTTCTCCAAATACTCCCTAACCTCATTTGATTTTTCATCCATCAAGTCCCCCAATTCCTCATCTTCAGCCAAGATGATAACTCTCAAATTCTTTTTCTGGGCAATGATACCCTAAGCTATATACCCCCTCTATAGTGAAAACATCTTCCTTCTTTTCTTCTCCTCACATACTCTGCATATGGCAAGTTTCAAATTCCTCTGTTTTTTAATCATGTGGTTCCATTCCCCCAATTCTTGATCCTTGTGAGATGACTTGCATTCTCATCCTAGTTGTGTTGCCCATACCATTTTCCCCTTGTGAATTACTAGTGTTTTTCAAGGTCTCAATCCATGATACAACCCCACTCCCTCCATTATATCGAAAGTTTAAGGTCCACAACAAGATCCACCTACTCTCGTGATTCTTGCATAGCATCTTCCACATCTCGAGCAATTTCCATTGGATCTTGTAGGTGAATCTAGTTTCAAATATTTGAAATACACCAGCAAATGATCTTCTGGTGTTGGAGGGACTTGTGACGCCAATGTTATGTTTATTAAGGAAAAAGATTCACTAGGGAGACACAACACTAATAAGACCTAAGCCCAACCACATAAACACTTGATACCACTCTCTATCCAAAACCTTAAGGAAATGGATCACCTGGGCCTTCATCCTTAGAATTCCAAGTGTTCTACTTTTTCATTTCTACCCAATGTGAGACTTAGACTCACACTTGGAATTCTAACAATCTCTCCTTTCAAGGGTGAGTCCCTTTCACATTTTCGTACTGTCATTTATCTTAACGGGACACGTTTACCTAGAACCTTTTGCCAGAAAGACTTTCGATACAGGGACCTTTGTACTCATCTGAGCCTAACCTGGTTATGATACCACTTGTTAGGTTACTTTCAATACAGGAACCATTGTACTCATCTCAGCCTAACCTGGCTACGATACCACTTGTTAGGTTTATCAATGGAGGGGTTCACAAGGGAGATACAAAACCAATGAGACCTAAGGCCAACCACATAAGGAATTGACACCACTCTTAACTCACAACCTTAAGGCAATGGGTTAATGGGTCTTCATCCTTATATTGTGCTCTACTTTTTCATTTCTACCCAATGTGAGACTTAGACTCACACTTGGAATTCTAACAATCTCTCCTTTCAAGGGTGAGTCCCTTTCACATTTTCATACTGTCATTTATCTTAACGGGACACGTTTACCTAGAACCTTTTGCCAGAAAGACTTTCGATACAGGGACCTTTGTACTCATCTGAGCCTAACCTGGTTATGATACCACTTGTTAGGTTACTTTCAATACAGGAACCATTGTACTCATCTCAGCCTAACCTGGCTACGATACCACTTGTTAGGTTTATCAATGGAGGGGTTCACAAGGGAGATACAAAACCAATGAGAACTAAGGCCAACCACATAAGGAATTGACACCACTCTTAACTCACAACCTTAAGGCAATGGGTTAATGGGTCTTCATCCTTATATTGTGCTCTACTTTTTCATTTTTACCCAATAAGGGACTTAGACTCAATTGGAATTCTAACAACCAACAGTCTAAATTCTTTGATGTAGTCTTCAACCTTTTCATATTGGCGTATTGCTAAAATTTTTCAAAGCCCGACCTTCAAATCTTCTACTTAGAGCGATTGTAAAATCCTCCCAAGATGGATTCTTGGTTTTCTAGCACCAAAACATAAACTCATGATTTGCATTGCCTTCCATGTTGATAAGATCCAGACACAATTTTTCCTCGTTATTTACATTCTACAATTCAAAAAAAAAATCAATACATGCACTTCACCCCAAAGGATCACTTCCTTCGAAGATGGGAAGTTCTACCCTCTTTGTCCAAGGCCTCAACACCTCTACCCCACTTCTTCAAATTTGTTGCCATGCATCGATCTTTCCTCTCCTTTATCATCATTATGGACCAAGTTTTTCCCTCCTCTTGAGGATTTTTCTCCTTGAATTCTCCAAGAAGCTAGAGTTGTGATGGAATCTGGCAATGACAACACTAGAGTTGTTATAGTCGCGCTTTTAAGTTGTTGCATAGCCAAATTCACTTTCTTAAGCAATTGTGTCAAAGGTCTTGCTATCTTCACATAATTGTATGTAAACATTCAATAGTAGTGCATTGAAGGATGGCCATTGAAGGATGGCGGATATCTTTCCAGGATCCATTTCCAGTCCCTTGTGAGAGATGACATGCCCTAAATACTGGATTTGTAGCTTTCCCAATTCACAGTTTTTCCAATTAGCATATAACTGATGTTGTTGGAATGTCATTAAAACCTATCTTAATTATGCCAAATGATCTTCCCGCATTTTATTGTAAGTCAAGATGTCATATGAAAAAGAGTAAGACAAACCTTCGAAGATATGACTACATTATGGTGTTCATGGCCCATTGAAATGTGGATGGAGTGATTGTTAAACCGAACGACATGAGGAAAGATTCATAATGCCCCTTCGAAAGGAAAATTTCTGAATATTGGGTTCATACATGCAGATTTGATGAAATCCAAGCCTCAAATTGCATGTAAATTTTTTAATATCAGTTGAAACATGCAATTTTCTGGTGCCAAAATTTAAACAAGTGATTTGCATTCCCTTCCATGCTGATAAGAGCCAAATGCAATTTTTCCGCACGATTTACATTCTGCACTTCAAAATAAATTTCAACACATGCTATCCACCCTAAAGGATCATTTCCTTCAAAGATGGGAAGTTCCACCCTCTTTGTCCAGGGCCTTCGCGTCTCTCCCCTCTTCTTCAAATTTGTTGTCATGCACCGATCTTTCCTCTCCATTATCATCATTGTGGACTAAGTTTGCCCCTCCTTCTGAGGATTTATCTCCTTTCTTGAATTCCTAAAGGAGTTCTTTGATTTCTTTCATATTCAGCAGATTGTCCTTAACAATGGATAGATCGTTCTTCATTTCTGCCACAACCTTTCCTTGTTCACTGACCCATCTTTCCAAACCACTCACACGACTTTCCATACTGATCCCTCACAGTGGGGATCCAGCAAGTCAGACAAAACTTGATACAAGTCTGGATAAAAAAAAAAGAAACAGAATAATTCCCAAAAAGCATAGGTAGAACTCTTTTTCCATCGAATAAACCTCGATTAATATTGTTCAACAATTGTTTACAAAGGAACAAATCTTCCTTTCACACGGCATTCCTGTTTACATTACTACAATCCTTCCTACGCCAGCATCCCCAAGGAAAAATATTATATACAGACTTTACAAAACTCTCAGCCCCATAACCGTTAACTGTCACAGCTAACTACGGTTATTCTTAAATTTCTCTCTCTAATGTACATTCCAATCCCTATCCTTATTCCTCTGCATCAGACCATCAAATGACATATCTGAGGAAGAACTATAACAAACAGAAAGGAGAACTATAACAAAACCAGAAAGGTCCAGTAGCATTGCATACCTCAGGAAATAGATAGCCAGCTTGAAGTTTCCCCAAATTTGGATTACGAGTGACCTTTGTCTTGTAGCCTTCAAAGTGAAAAAAGGAAGACATATAAATGATATCTCACTCAATAGTATCTTTAATATTTAGTCAACACAGCAGATAGTATGCCATTTTCAAAACTATACCACTTTAACAACCCTTCTAACATAGACATTACTATAAAACTAAATGCCAGGAAATGACCATCAAGAATTTGATTTCATAAACTTGTCAACCAAAACATTGTAAAAAACGAACCACTAAGCAGAGGTATGCACCCCATTATAGCATTGCTTAATCACAAGAATAACCCAAAAATTTAAGGGAAAATATGTGGACATTTCCACATCATGATTTCTCCCTTAACACCAATCATTGTTCCATAGCTCTCTTTCTCTCAGTAAGTGTCAACTACCATGACCATATCCATGCATCATTTTCCATTTCCAAATAGAAAAGAGAAGTTTTCAAGGTACCAGTCTCAGCCTCGGGTGTCGCAATGCATTTGCAAATGCCCACGCTCTTCACAGGCAATGAAACATGACCCCTGCAGCAGCCAAAGGAATCCCATAAATAAAACTCTAAACTTTCAACAGTAAAGTGAAGAAAGATGCAATTTTGAATCAACCCAGCAAAAAAATCCTTTTGTGGGTAGGATCCAATTTTATTTTTTATCTTTTCAAGTGAAAGTCACAAAAAGGAAGAAAGTGGGGTCAAGTGAAAGTAAAATACCTAGAATTGAAAGAAGATGGAGCTAAGAAAGCAGAAGAAGTAGAAGAGAGTGAAGTAGTGAGGTTATAGGTTATAGACATTGTTAAACTGAAGCGGAGAGAATGCTTCGATCAAAACTACAGAGCAGCGGCGTTCAGTGTATGTGAGGAAGGACTGTATGCTTCTTTTGCTATCAACCCTATTAAAAGAAATAATTCTCAACTTCCAAACCTTCAACACTCTTAATTTTTTGAGTTTTGGCTTAAGATCGAAACATGGTGTGATTTTTCTGATTAAACTAATTAGAAGTGGGCACGTGAGAGGTGACTCGTAGGAATAGGGACTCTTTATATTCAATTGACTGAAATAGTTTTAAATAATTGTATAAATAATACACTTCTGTATAAATTATTTATATTTATATTTAAATTTGGACAAGTTTATTAAGTTTTAATTGCTAAAACATGTCTTTTTTTTTTATTTAAAACTTTTGAAACTCAGTTTTTTCTCTTAATTAAATAGTATTTTATGAAATGATTAAACTTGAACTTTTAGATATTTTAAAAATACTAAAAAAAATTATTCTCATTTTAGTTGTAAGTTAAATTGTCAATTATATCACGAATTTAAAATTATGATAAGTGATTGTAAAATTTAATATGAATGTTGAAATGCAAATGCAAATTTATTTTTATTTAGAGTTTATAATTTATACGCAAGATTTTTTTTTTCATGTATAATTTTTTAATTTCTTACTAAAAGAATTTCTTTGATTTGATTTTTTTTTTTTAACAAAATTTATTAACTTGCTGCCATTTTTACTTGTTATTTTAAGTAACATTAGCTTCTAATATTTTTATATTTAGTTACTTTTATTTTTAAATTATTTATTAAATCACTTTTATGTTATAATAGAAAAAAAACACTATTTTTATTGAACTTAACAATGATTTAAAAATATAAAATTATTAATTGACTGAAGAGTATATTGATTTATAATTAACTTATATATTTATTACAAGAGATGGCAATACAATTTTGTCACATTGCAAATGGAAAATAAATATGCAAATAATTAGTAAAGGAATTCAATTTATGAAATGCATTCTGCATTGGCTAGAATAGACAACATAAGATAAAATAGAAGTTCGGTATTAAAGGGGATAAATAATAACATATAAAGGTTATAAAAAATATATTTATTACAACATAGTAAATATCTTCTTTATTTTTTTTATAAATTGTTTTATTGTTATTTTTATATCTCTTAAACTTAAACTTAACGCGTCTAATTCTGTATTGATCTTCTTTCGAAAATATAGTCTATAAGTAATCTAAATCATATTTTTCTTTATATATAAACACTTCCGAACGTAAGAAAAAATTGGTAAAAAAAAGGTAGTGAACTACTTTATAAAAGTTAAATTTGGATATGAAAAGATACTTATAGGTTAGCTTGAAGTCAAATAAAGAAAAAAGAATACTTAAGTTATGATTAAGAGTGATAATAAAAAATACTTATATTTTAACTATTATTAATAGAATCTAACTAGTTTTATTAAGAATGGAATGTAATGTTATATTGAGATAAATTTATATAAAGTGAATTGTTAAGTGACTAATTACATTTCAGCATAAGATACATATGTTCATATCTTGTTGATAGTTGTTCTATAGTTGGTCACTATTAGGACTAAACATGTCAATAAGTTCTTTCTACCTCGTTGGTGTATGTATGGTAGTCGAACTAATCTTTGATTAATGTTGTCCAAAACATAGGAAAAATAATGTTTAAAGCTAGTAATATGAGATTATTAGTGACACGGTTTCACAAACTCTCTCAATAAATAAAGGAATAAAGAATAGTTAAAAGGTTATATTTTTAGTGAATTGGTATTGCTTGAACTCCTAATATATCCTTACTAACTTGTCGTGGAAGTACTTTTGGCAAGTATTCACCCCTTTTAGAACGAGTTTCAATATTTTAGAACATATCATCTCTATAGAAATCACTTTTTTAGAGTTTTTTGACTTTTCTCTAATAGTTCTTTATCTTTGCTCGTTTGATTCAAGAATTGAGACTATGGGATTTATCCTTGTGGTAAGCTCTTCAATTTGGACCAGTCAATTTCTCCATTTATGTAAGTTAAATTTTAGCCTTTTCTTGGTCTTTTTTTTTTTTGTTATTTGTTGCATGCAAGTCTTCTTCCACTTACATGCGTCATTTTAGTAATCTATATGAATTTCTACTAATCAGTGATCATAATTGCATGTCTTGATCGTCCTTGTGATATTTCTATGTGTATATATAGGCCATGTCGAGTCACTCAGGTCGTTTTTGGAAAGATTTAGTAAAATGACCCTTGATATAAGGGGTCTCAACCTAAATGTAGCCATGCATCATATGGTCATGGCCTTAAGGCATGGACTTTTCTCAAACAACTTGTTTAAGAAGTTGACCGCAAACCTAGATGAGTTACGACAATGCACACCCAAATTCATGCAACTAGAGGAATTATAAAAGTTTCAAAGTCAAGTAAGAAACAAGATATAGGCTAGAAAAAGCCAAGAAAAAGAAGTTGTCTAATAGTCCCTTATCCCAATAGGCATCGTGATTTGCCTAAGCGACCGAGATTCTCTAGTTATACTCCCTTGAACGCTGACCAAGCGAGGCTACTAGAAGAAGCCCTAAGTGTCAACTTTTGTCATTATTGAGACACAGGCCAACACCTCTAAGTGCTAACCAAAGCTGACATTGCCAATACCACCGAAAATTCGAACATAAAATCGAGGAGTGTTAGGCCCTAAAGGACAATATTAAGGAACTAATTCAAATCAGCACCTGAATCTTTTTGTCTAAAAGGGCAGAAATGATCAAGATGATAGGAGCTAACAAAGAGCTAACCCTCGAGAAGAAAAATGAGATTTCACTCAGTTGACATCAACTTGATGTTGCTAGAGTCCGAATACAAAGGCAAATGGGCCCCTACGAGGGGTCATTAAAACCATATTTGAAGGCTTCGCCAAAGGAGTTATGTTAAGTGTTGTAAGGAAAAGAGGTGTAAGAGTCATATAGAGTTCATATGCAGTCACAAAGATAAGAAAAATGATGTATGTTATAACCTCCATGGATTGTTGTCACCTTGTGTTCTTTTATTTAGTGTAATCATGGATAATAAAGAAAATACACAAGGAGGTGAGAGTATATTAGTTTAATCTATTTTGACCCAATTCATCATTGGCCTACAAAAACAATATAGGACGAGTTGACTTATTAAGGTTAGACAAGCTAAAAGACTTAACCTATTTTATACACACACATGCACACATACGTGCACACACACATGTACCTTACATGCACGCACATCATCACATCCACACACATGCATACACACACGCTCACCCATTGACCCACCCTCCACTTCAGGAGGCAATGAAAGTGAAATGCATAATCATGATGTTAGTATGTTTGATATCTCAGATATAAAATTATGTTATGAAGATAAATTATCTTGTGAGGATCATTCTGTAGGAAGTGAGCGAACCTTAAATATGGAAACTTCTTTTCCAGATAATATAGTGTCTTTTGATCATTTCATCAAAGAGAAGCTTGAAGCTGGAATAATTTCCTTTCCTTTTGTAAGATTAGAATTGCAGTTGGCTGATGTTCTCACCAAAGAAGTGTCAAGAAGATTGTTCAATGAGTCTCTATTCAAGTTGGGAATGTGTGATATCCATGCACCAACTTGAGTGAAGGTGTTGAGATATGCGAAATATTCTATTATCGGATATTAGACAGTCAAATATTGTGTTAGTTATAATTTAGATATTATTATAATTTGTGCAGATTTGTGCACCTGTCATTCCTTTAATAGATCAGAATTATTCTTTAAACCTTTTTTTATATGCACCATCTAGAGAAAAGTGAGATTCCTGTTTTGTTAACTGTTGGACCAAACTAAAATTTTAACAAGTCCTAAACAAATGAATTATTACTTTAACTAGTGAGACATTTGATTAGAGGTTTGTAATTAGAATAATTACTCTTTTATGTTTGTCTTATTTTAGGTTTCTTTTTTGTAAAAAAACATTTCTTATTTGTGGTTTTGGTTTGGTCTTGGAATAAGATAAGGTATATGGTTGTTTGTAGAATTGTTGATGGATTCATTGATGAATATGCATGTGTATAATGATGTATGAAACTATGATGATGATGATTGACTTGTTAATAGATATGAGCATGTATTGTTAAATACCGGATACCTTCAAAGTCAGATTGCAATTTCATAAGAAATTGGTCACGTTTAGTAATATCATGAATTGTTTGTACGGAACTGAGACCTTCGGAAGGCAAGTTTGCATAAACTATATCAGTGTATTCAGCCCAAAGATTCATGAATTGAGAGTAAAAATCAGACATGGAGAGACTATCCTATTTAAAATTAGCGATGTTGTGCTCAAGTTAGAATCGATGAGCTGCATTATTTTGACTATAAATTTTCTGCAGATAAGACCACATTGTGCTTGCAGTCTTGTAAGGACGAAGATTCAGGATAATGTTCGAATCCACGGAACTTAGGATCCAGGCCATGACTTGAGCATCTTTGACGGCCCATTTAGCATGAGCGACCTGATCTTTGTCTTTGTCAGGAGCGGGAGTGCTGCCATCAACATGACCCCACAAATCTTTTCTGGTGACAAAAATCTGGAATTGGAATGCCCAAGCTGAGTAGTTTTTTTCGTTAAGGCGAACGAACAAGACATCATATTTTTCGGAAGCCATGAAGCTAGGAAAAACAGAGACGAGAAGAATCGAGAATCGAAAGTTCGAAAGTTGAGAGTCGAGAGTCGAGAACGAGACTGAAAAAACGCAAACTAGGTTTGAGAATCGTAACCTAGACTGATACTATGTTAAATTCAGAAAAGATTGAGCCAGAAAACTGTGTCCCCCTCTTGCTGGAGAACTTTCATATATATATATATATACAAATAATTACAATCTGTCAAGCTGTTTTTTAGCCCACTAAATAAGCTAAAATATTATATACATTTATCACAGTTAATTATCCTAATTAAGAGAATAACCGTTACAAATAAATGTATAATTGCATATCTTTTCCATTCATTCTATTGACATGTATGAAAATATACGATGATTGCAATTGATCATGGACATTATATTACTTAGTATGGATGAATACAAATATGGGTGATTGTTTGAAATTTGGAATTTGATGTGAAATCATGTTTGTGGATGAAAGTATGAGTTTGGTGTAATTCCAAAAATTGTAAGGAGATTCTATGGTGGCGTTCCTTTAGTGTATGCATTGATGTTAAGAGTCGGTACTTGAGGTTTTATCCTGATACACTAATACCCATTTAAGACTCATGTAGAGTATAATGGGTTATATGGCGAGAGGGACAAAAGGTTCTATCACTAAGAACAACCCTTGTTATGACGGTTAAAAGGACTAATCTTAATAAGATGAAACTCATTAACAATAACTTAACAGAGTAGTAAAGATCACCACAAGTGAAAAAACTACCAAGAATCATACATCAATGCCTAGATTCAGATAATTAAGTCTAGAGAGTCTATAATTGTATGTTTGATTTTTGTTAATAGTTTATATTCTCTTGTGCTTGTATTTCTTGTGTTTGTTGTTCTTCTTTTTGTAATGATCACCTTCACTAATGTAAAGAGATAAAGAAATAGGTGTTGGTTTACCTTAGGAGGAATATGTTGATGTAGCTGTATAAATATAGGATCGTGGGAGCTAGGATTAACTTTTATTTTTTTTGAAAGTAGTTGTAACCATGTGGTCATCTTTTAGTCTTCAAAGTAGGTTGATGTAAAACCTATTATATACTAATATAGTTATTTCGAATATAACTATAATAATATTTATGTGTGAAGTTTTATTGAGTAGTATTTCACTATTAAATGGAATATTACATATAAAAAAATTCTATTAGATATATACTTGTAACTTTCACTATTTTTTTTCTTAATTCAAAAAATTTCAATTTTATCTCTCCTTTATTATCAAAAGATGGTAAAACAATATAATGGAAATAACATCTAAATCTCTACAAATAAACTTTACAAATAAACTTATTACATTTGAATGGATATTTGTAATGACTATCTTCATACATAATTTATGATATGTGAACAAAAGTATGTGATATGTGAACATATCACATAAAACAAAAAGGTACATACAAATTATGATATAGTATATTACGCCCACTTTTATCTTAGGCAACAAGTATAAAAAAATATATGATGTGTTCCATAAAAAGACACAAGTAAAGCCATACTATTTAAATCAAGTAATAATTATTAACATAAAAATTGAAAAGAAATAATATCAAAATTACTTAGCAATATTACGATGAAGATTTCTCTACAACCATTCTATAATTGAGCATCTATAAAATCAAGAAGATGATGAATGCAAAGACATAACTACTACTATAAAAAAAAATGGCCTACAAGATTACTACATTATTTGTGTTCTTAGTTTTTGTATAATTGGAGAGAAAAAGTCCTATAATATCATTCAAACTGTGAAGTTATGCTTCAACAAAAAAGTCTTTCATTCTATATTTTCTCAATAAGAATTATTCTTTAAGTTAATACTCCTAATAATATAAGTGAATTTGAATTTTATATTAAATAAAATTGATAAAATTGAATAATATATAAAAAAAATCTTATAAACTTATAAACTTAGTATCTTAATATTTTTGGTAGAAAATAGTTTCAACTATTATATATAATTTTTATTCATGTATCATTAGTATTAATGGAAAGACTTTAGGAGATGATAGGTTGTGCTCAAAGATGTGAAATAGTGTGTGTAAAAGGACTAATAGAGATAGGATGAGAGTAAAAAAAGTGAAGGTTCTCATAATCCATGAAGTTTGCAAAAAGTATGAAGGAATGCAACTTAATATGGATGAAGTTAGGGATGATAATGGGTCGGGTCGGGTACGGATAATGCTTACCCGCAATCCGACCCTTCAGATAAAACTATATCTGCTATCCGACTTGCTACCCGCACAGGTATCCGTTTAGAAAATACCCACGAGTATTTTAAAACCCGCGGGTACCCGCAAAAAAAATACTTTATATATTTTAAAAATAAAATTTAAATAAAATTACAAATATATATATATATATATATATATATATATATATATATAAATTAAATTAAATATAAATTAAAATTTAATTTTAATTAAATTTAACCTAATAGAATATAATATAATTTTATTTTTAATTAAATTTAATTAAAAATATATATAATTTTTTTTTTATTTTTTACGGGTAACGGGTACCTGCGGGTCGAGTAGTATACTACCCATACCCGACCCGTTTAGAAGTAAGTACTAAAATACCCGCTACCCGTTACCCACGAATAGTAAATATCGTATATAGTAACTACCCGTCACAGATTTTACTCGCAGATTTTTTTTGTCATCCAGTAAGCCAAGGGTCACTTCCTTGGAATTACGATCAACAACCATTAAAATCCAAATGTAAGTCTTCCTATAAAGCAATACGTACATGAATTGCTTCAAGTAATACAATTGGAAGATTAGTCTCGGTCTTCACTTAGCATACCATATGTTACCAAACCACGATAAAAACAATCTATCACAACTAAACCACCCCTAACCTAAAATTTTGGATCATGACAATAAATATAGTTAAGTATTATCATATTAACTCTTTATATATTAGTTTAACTCTTTATATATTAGTGTGCTTATATATCTATTAAAAAGAAGAAATACATATGTAACCGATACAAAACCTTCTAACAATTAATAAAAGATTATATGTCTTTAATTATTATATGTGTCTAAAGATTATATACATACAATAATAACATTCATTTAGCTAAAAAGTATATTTATATGTAATGATTTTTTTTTGTCATATTTCTTTACGTTTTATTTTAAAAAATTAATGTCAATTAAATGAAACATTTATTACAGTTAAGGAATGCAAAAATATTTGTATATGTGAGTATATGTGTATAAAATTTGTTGCAGATAGTTGGTATTGATAGATGTATGTGGGTAACAAATAATTTAATATTAATTGATTATCCGTATTTGTTGATTATCCGTATTTGTAGGTATTTGCTTCTCGTTAAAGAATTAAAATTATATTTTTTTTCTTTATTAGGTTTAATTTGTTGTTGAAGTATTATCTTGATAGAAATGAAAATCATATTATTGTAGTATTTACATATAAATATTAGAGTTATTTATCACATGGATATAGATCATTGTGTTTCCCATCAAACTGATTTATTATATTGTACAAATTGGAGAGACACAAATAGACTCCCGGGTAGGATTGGACAAAAAATACTGTACTATTAATTATACTATATTATACTAAAAGGAACTCAATCATTTTTACTATAACTTAAATATACTGTTTTATGGTTCAGTTTTTTAAAACTGAACTTAATAAATTTTAGATTCAGTTAACTGCAGTTAACTGTACTATCTTTGTGGTCAGGTTAATTTGTTTGTTAGGTTGAGAGGATGGTTCTACCTTTACTTTTATATCTTCATTTTTTATACATTATTAAAATGACAGTATCTTTTTCTTAAAATACCTTAAGTTTTAAATTTGTAGATAATTTCAAAAAAATTGAATGATTGACACTTATAGAAATAAAATGGTCATATAAAAATAAATTTTTATATTTGTAAAGAAAAAAAAATTATAATGCCATATTAGGGTAAAATAATTTTGAGTGTTAAAATGTAAATCAGGCTATCCCGCAAGATCAAACTTTTTTTGGTATGTGATAAAACTGTCAATATCTTATAAATTAGATAACTTTAACAGGTTCACAAAATTAAATAAAAACTTTAAAGAGTTTAATGATATATATTGATAATCCAATTTTTTTATCATATTCATATCTATAATTAGACTTGCATGAAAAATTATTTTAGCACATTTAAATATAAGATTGATCATTTTCCACTCATACAAAAATTTCGAACGTCCATGTAGAAATAAAAAAAACCTAATATATACAAATGTAAAACTAATATACAAAAATCTAAGAATTGTTTCTTTTTATGCAGTTTTTATGCAATTTACAATTCAGTTAGTAATTTAGTTCAGTTTATATTGTAGTTTTGTACAATTTACAGTTCAGTTAGTAGTTCAGTTCAGTTTAAATTGTAGTTTAGTACAATTTACAATTCAGTTAGTAGTTTAGTCAGTTTATATTATAGTTTAGTACAATTCAGTTCAGATTGATAAAATAAAAAACAGTTCCGTTTGTCTGAACTATTTTACAGTTCAGTTTAAACAAATTAGTTTTTAGTTTAGTACAATTTTTAGCTTTCATTTGCCCACCTCTACCCTGGGGTTCTCCATCAAACTCATTCATTAGATGGTATAAGAATTGGAAAGTCACATGTTCACATATATCATAGCTACATATAGTTGTGACATTTGCACTCCTTTCAAATTTATCTTCTCTTTCAAAATTATACTATTTAGTGCCTGAAACTTGTTTTGTTTTTTATAGAGATTATTGTCACTTAAATAATTATTTCAAGACTTAATTATAGTTTTGTTCCTTTCTATTATTTTCATTTCTTGGAATTTAATTTGGGTCTCATTTAAAAACTCAAAATAATTTTATAAAAATATTCGCAGGTATCTAACGGGTATCCACGGGTTGATTTTTTTTTTTTTTGAGTTTTTTATGCAGGTATCTAGAGGGTAAGATAACATGTAGGTACTATTTGTGCCCGAATATACATATATTCTGGTAATACTATGTATTGTACATTATTTTAAATTTTATATAATAGAAAACTTGAACATGTGTAAGAAGATTGTTGAATATAGTAGAACTATGTATGAGATTAATCCCCCTTATGTTGAATATACACACACAGGGCATTCGAAGAAATATGGGCTAAACCCAAAATACAAATAAGGAATAATAACAAGCTAACTAAAGACAAAAGATAAAAGTAAGATGATGATAATATATCTAACACTCCCTCTCAAACTAGTGCGTACAAATCGTATGTACCAAGCTTGTTCCTAATATAATCAATAAAGGCTTAATGAAAATATTTGTTTCTACACTTGAGTGGCACCAAATTGTTAATGATTTGTGAATACGACATAGAAAACAAAATACCAATCCAAAAGAATTTCCTTGAGCAACAAATCTAAAAGGTTGCTCTATATAAATATCTTATTGCAAATTGAAGAATGCATTGTTGACATCTAATGGATAAATAGACCATTGTTGAAGAGCCACCATGGTTGTAAGTAAACAACAAAAGTCATCTTTGTCACTAGAGAAAAAAACATATATAGACGGGTCAAACGCACCAGTGATAGAAGATAGGTCAAAAGAAATAACAACAAAAGAAGTCATGGATGAACAATAGAGAGAAACCTTAAAAATCCTAGATTATCTAATCATGGTACTTAGAAGAGGAAAAAGAGCGACCTTGATGCCTTGAATCGCTATTTGAGAGGAAATGGGACGCACCACCACACACGACAGAAAAAGGGAGTAGATCCACAAGTCTGAAAGGCACTAAGAGCACATAAAGCTCTAATGAAGGCGTCGTTGATAGCACAGTGGTCACTTGGCTGAGATGATTACAACTCTGCAGTCGTCGATCAAAACTAGAGCTCCTACGTCAATAATAAACAATAGTGTCATCGTCAACAACATCAGTGGGCGCAATAGTAGAGGCAACAATTTTTTTAAAAGAACCTTAGGCTCTATATACCATCAGTAGTGAACAACGACTAGTAGTGGACAACAACTAGTAGTGGACAACGACTAGTAGTGGCTGAAAGTGACAAACTATGATAGACAGGGTTGCTATCAACAACAGATGATGGCCTGTAGTGATAATCAACAATAGGCTACAGGGATTAAATTGCCATCAGTAATGGATGAGGCCTATAGTGGTGGACACGATAAACTGTAGCAACTAGATTGGACCACATAAATCAGGTTCCCCCTCATAGCGAACGATGAAAATGACGATGGATCGATGACAAACAATGATGGTGGAAGATCTAACTCTTCAAAAGAATGGTCTCCTTTATTCATCAAAACACCTAGAAACAAACTCCCCCTCATGGAGAACGACGATGGAAAAAGGTAACAAATAATGGATGATAATGAAAAATATACTGTAGATAACTGAAATTTGGAGAGTGGAATTAAGGTACTTAGACACAACTGTTGAAAGACAAAATTCTTAAGACGATCGGCAGTCATTAGCCATCGGCTGACATCAACGATGATATAGAAGAAATTCAGACAACATGCTCTGATACCATATTAAATATAGTAAATTTATGTATAAAATTAATCTCCCTTATATTAAATATACACGTAAAATACTTTATTTATTATAAAATATATAAGGTTAAAACCATTTAGGCATCCTTATTTTCGTATGATATTCCCAATTTGGTCCCCTTCTTTTAAACCTTCCCAATTGAGTCCTTGTAAGTGCTAATTTCAAACAAATTAGCCCCTGCCGTTAAAAATCGTTAACGGTGTTAAAATTGTGCGGAGATGAGTAGATGACGTGGTTAAAATTCTCCTTTTGAGGTGTTAAAATTGTGCAGAGGTGTTAAAATTGTGTAGAGGAGAATGGGAAAAATTTGAACACCTCTACACAATTTTAACACCTCTGCACAATTTTAATACCTTAAAAGGAGAATTTTAACCACGTCATCTACCCACCTTTGCACAATTTTAACACCGTTAACGATTTTTAACGGAAGGGGCTAATTTGTTTGAAATTAACACTTATAAGGACTCAATTGGAAATGTTTAAAAGAAGGAGACCAAATTGGGAATACTTTACAAAAATAAGAACGCCGAAATGATTTTAACCAATATATAAACTAAGTCTAAAATACAAATAAGATATAATAATAAACTAATTACATATAAAAGAAAAATAAAAATAGGATAAAAATAATATATCTAATACCAATACAAGCATAACACTCAAATAAAAGTAATTAATTTTACACAATTAAATTGAAAAACAACACAGTGATAATTAGAAATGATAGAAGAAAGTGGAGGGTCTGGAGGTGAGAAAGTATCCAGAGCTTCTAATAATTAGAAGCTACAAATAATTAGAAGTGATTTCTGGAGTAGATAGGATACTAATAGCTACTACCTACAAATAAGCAATTACTGAATCATGCTTCTCTGCTCATTGCATTCAGCATTGAGGTATATTGTTCTTTTCTCGGCAATAGTTAACAAAAACGGAATATACCAAAACTCCTAATTCGCTTGGACAAAACCTTTTCTCTAGATAGGCATTTCATATATTTCACTAAACAAAGCCCTTAGAGATGGTTGGGTAAATTTCTAAATAATGTTCTGTTTAAATATAAAATAAATAAATTATTAGAGCAAAATTAAGTAGAAAATGAAAGGAAAGTCAAACACGTATTTGTTTGAGAAAATAAAAAAAGTTACAAAAAAAGAAAGAAAACTAAATAGAAATATTAAAAAAACAGTTTATAAAATTCACCATTTTTCAATGTATTTTTCTCTGTCCCTTTAGACATTCACTCTTATTTTGTGACAGGTAAGGTCCGAAACTTTTTCATTCAAGAATTTAATTTAATTATTTTCTTAAAAAAAAAAATCAAGCCAGCAAATTGACTGGGTTCATCGCAGACTCGTCTAGCTTGGTGGTCTAAGCTAAGAGATTGTAAGGTGAAAATAGATCAAAACAAAAATCAAACACGTCTCTAAACCCAAACCTTGTTTTCGATGGCTAAGTGAATTAAAGCCATCTATATAAGATGCTAACTATTACTGCAGGGTTATACAAATTCTGAATTGTTAATTTGCGAATAACTAGTAAACATTTTTCAACAAAGTATTGAGGTGGCAATGATAAGATTGATTTTATATTAACTTGTGCGCCAATTATAATGGTGAAATTATCCTTGTTACACAATTTCTCTTTTATCAAATTCATGAGATCCTGAGCATACTAAATGCCAATACTCTTACGTAATACACATGCAACCCATACAAATTGCTATCAATTAATCAAATAAGATAGGAAAACACACATTCACACAAAAACGCACCATGATTTGCTGGCATGATGCATCGCGATAAAGACACGCACGCACGCACGTCGCAAAAGGTTCCCTGTATTAACAGCTGTCTGGTCCCAACATTTCGTCCACGATAATGGCTTTTACACGTTCCAATCACCACTCACTTCTCTGTACAGCAGCTCTCACCCTAAACCGAATTATCTATCTAGTTAAAATTTATTAGACCACCAACAATAATATGAACATTGTTTTATGGAGAAGCCATTGTCATGAGTCTTCAAAATGATGATCTGTTTCATCAAAGATCTCCTCCTACACAGAAATTTCAACAACAGTAAATCTCTCTACAAGTGTATAAGTTATTTTCTCTACCATGTTTCATGAGAGAATAAAATTGTTTAGAATTATCATTATTTTAATACCTGTAGAAGCTCTTCAATGACATCTTCCATTGTAATAATTCCAACAGCTTCTTCTTCTTCAGGGAGCTTAGGAAGGGGACTTCCATCTATTTCCAAAATATCTGAGTACATATTTTTTGACCATTTTCTGCTCCGAGAACCAACCCCATTTGACTTGTTTGTATTTGGGAAGCTTTTCCACTTATGGAGTGGCACCTTGGATTTCAAAGGTTTCTCTTTGGGAGGCTTTTCACCATCAATATCCACCTTCACATCTCTCACCGAGTCTATTTCAGAGGCGTGAGGCACACAGCATTTATTAAGAAAGAAAAATTCAGTTTTAAATTTTTAAACTGTCTATAGCGTGATTTTACCGTTTGCATTATTTTGGGAGGATTGCTGCTTCGTCTTGTCACACCGTCTCACAACAACTGCCATGTGGCTATGGCCCTTCTGGAATTCATTTAAAATGTCATAAAGTGGCATACTTTCTGGAACCCTGTCAATATATGTAAGGTCACGACAATATAAAACCAACGTGTCTTCCTGCATTAAACTGGTAAAACAAAATAAGATTACCTTGGAATCCTGCGTATAGTTACACTCTTCACGGATGCTTCATCTTCTGGATGAACAGTCAATAAATTCTTCACCTAAATTTAAGCAGCGTGCGTTCAGAAAACAGAAGGTAGTATATGTATACAATGGCCAAATTAAAGGTTTGAGAAAACAACCTTTAAGCAAGCAACAAGAAATTGTATAGAGAATGAAAAAAGATTAAGAATGCAAAGGAACCATAATCTCATCATACAGAGTTTAGTGATAAAAAGCAAAGAAAGAAATCACACACAAAAAAAAATCTCGCAGCAGTTGGAATTCATATTAACAAAGCAGGAAGCATCGACCTCAACGAACATCAATCCTATTAAGGAGATACTCACCGCCAATACCACAACTGAGTTATAACTAATAATGTCTTGTAAACCAAAAAGTCACTGAGATCGCTGATGTTTTGATCCCCCTGTATGTTTGTGTGTTACAGAATTGTCACCAGATGAACCTCAGGCATTTTGTTAAGTAGTCAGGCTTAAAAAGTGACACATATCCTCTCATTCATTACATCAAATTTAATTTGCAACACCTAAGCTAATAGTTTCCCACCCTAAGAAGTACCAAACTTGTTTCATAACCAATGTGCAGCAAGCACTACAACAACCGATAGTTGGCTAACATAACCAACTCATGAATAACCCAAATATCACATGTCCTTCTGAATGCTACCTGTGACAGATAATTTAAGTGCTGAGCTTGTTTTTGTATTAAGTGAAATCATAAAAGTGTATTTTATTGCGCATCTCAAATCTAAAATACCCAAACTAAACATGTTTTTTATTCCTCTACTGGCATTCATTGCCACTGCCATTCATTTTGGACAATTGAACCAATAACGAATCAGATAAACCAAATGTAACTATACAAACAAATTAGATGCTCTGGGGATACTACATAAGAAAATAGGCTAGATTCTCATTTCCAAGGTTACAACGTCAATTGCAAAATAATTCAGTTCTTATAACTGAATGCTGAATACCCAAATGATGGCATTGTGTTTCACATGGAGGCTGACCTTCAAGTTCCTCAGCAAAAGGTAAAATTTCAAAAAAAGTGATTTTTGTAACAATCCTCAGTACGTGGTTGGTTATAAAGTACTTCATCAAAATTCTAATGAATAAAACGATGTTCAAAATTATGGTTTAAAGAAGAAAAAATAAAATACTTTACCAGTATAAGTCCTATAATGTTTGTGGGCTGCTCATAGAAGACTGGGACTCTGCTATGCCCTTTCTCCAATATTTCATTCATCAGTTCCCTACTTAGTAATAATCATTTAATTATTTGAATGAAGTTTGGGCAAAATACAAAAGCTACCTTTAGTTCATAAGTTGTAGAATACACCTTACCTATCAAGCTTCGAATTAATATCAACAGCAAATGTTTCAGCTATAGGAGTCATGGCATCACTAGCTGTCTTCTCGCTGAGTTCAAGTGCCCCAGCAATGATAGTTGTTTCATCATGTGTCAGTTCCCCACCTTTTCCAGCCTAATACAATTCAACCATGAACAGCATCAACAAACAGACAAAATGCATGGACGTTAAACTGCAGAATTCCAAATAACCGGAAAAGAAGTAGATAAGATAGCCCTTGCTGACAGTTCACAAGAATTACATAATTTGATTGAAAAAGAAATGCTAGAGAAGAGAAGCATACTTCTGAAACACATAACTCAAGTTCGGCTCAACTACAGAGCAAATTAAAACAAGAACATTAAAGAGGCCTGTATTTTTCTGATACAGACCTCATTACCATGCAAATTTACAAGTGTCTTCAACTCAGCTCTACGGAACAAGGCCTCATGTCTATGGCCCAGCAAAAAGTCCAACAACTGGAAAACCATATAAATGCACAAAAAGCCAATAAGGAAATGGAAACAAATGCAGAACAAATTAAATTTGCTGCATGTTTACTCAAATAGAATAACAATTCTGCAAATATTGTCACCTTACTAATTGGAAAGGCAACCGGAAAGCATACACATACAAGCACCCGAACAAAGGGAGCCACTGCTGCACCAATAGCCAAACCATACCGAGAACATACTGATTGGGGTATAATCTTCACAAGAGTAGACAAAAATCAGAGCACTTCCACAGATTGAAAGTGAATGTTCACATGAAATATTAGACAAAAAATATCGACCACACATTCATCAATCCAAAGGGTTAGAACCACCAACAGCAGGACCCAATTAAGGTTATTGGTAAATGAACACTGGCAAGTAGATAGTCAGATTTACAAACTTAACTACTACTAATGATAGAAATTAATTTAGTTATAGATAAATCATGATTTAAGTCAAATTTATCTTCCATATTCAGTGTGTGATGCAAGATTGAAACTCAAATTGGATCTATTAGAATCATTTCGATTCCTAATCTACTATTTAAATTCAATGTAGCCTGAAATCTCCTTCTTAGTCCCTTATCACTATATCAAAAGGAATCTACCTGTTATATCAAAGTGAAAAGGACGAGACATGCTTTTTGAGTATGTTTGTTATAAGGTTGGTAGAATTAATTTCGAAAGAATTAGTGTTAAAAAGAATTGCTATTGAAAGAACGTATTATTGTTTGGGAAAAGTGAGCTTAAAAGTATTGTGGTATGAATAGATACAGCAAAGCCACTTTTAATAATAAACTTACTGAAATACATAAATGTAGTTACAGACGTTCTTACCTCACCGAACAAAAGAATTAATGTCACCGAAATAAGGATAGCACCCCATGCAGTAACAAGACTATCGAGAAAAATAGGAAGTGTCTGAAAAAACAAGAACAACAACAATTTATAATATGAAATCCTTGTGACAAATATAAACACCAGTATGCGACTGCAGTTGTACCTCCATGGCTGCAGCATTGCAAATTAGCAGAGTACAAAGCAATAAATGTTGGTTTTTGACAACTGGTAATATCTTCGCTGTAATTACGAAAACAAAAAGCCAATTCAAACAAGTAGATGATCATTCACCAACTTCACACTTTCCAAAACAGAAAAAAGAAGAAAAATAAAAAATCAAGCAATCACGTTCTTCCCGTTTCTACCATGCCAAAGTCTCTACGTTAATGGAAACATTCAGCTAACGATTTCTTTTATCCTTGAAATCTAGATAACCTGCCTTATGATTTTATTATCAGGATATATTTAGTCATTTTTTACAAGGACTTCAGGATTTATAAAAAAAATAAAAGAAAAAATAAATTCCTTCCAAATTAAAGTTAACTTATATGTAAGTTAAATAAAAATAAAAATGTAGAGAAATCATACTAAGAGATTCCTATAAACTAATCTTAACTTATCTCACTTTTAATATTTTTTTTCTTCTTCTGAAATTCCCCGTACAGAAATTTACCAAATCGAACCTCAGTCAAAAACACCCAAATTAGGTTTTGAAAAACAGTGACCGAGGTTTCAGCTGCAGTTTTGACAATTTCCGGAACTGGAACGCAACGGTAATGGTAGCATTTGTACGCAGTTTCTACAGTATCAAGAACCGCGAAGGGAACCACGACAAGTTTTTAAAACCACGCCCCCAAATATCTCTGGAACGGGATTCTAATCAACAACTGCACTTAATTTCTTTACTTTCTCTTTTACAATTGCAGCTCATGCACCAAATGAACCATTACAGGGAGTTAGTTACTTAGACAGATAATTTTCAATCGTAAACAAATTCATCACAAGAAAAAAAAAACAACGGAAGCAACTTTTTCGGTTTTTTTTTTTATTACAGTTAAAACAATAATAGAGAGTTTCTGAAAACAAAATCTGATGCAAATTTCCTTCTGTACCATTCCTGGAACAAACTTACAGACTAAGTACACATGTTCTTGAGCTCGAAAAACACAAGTACGATGATTAGTGAATTAGGAAAGAAGAGAGAGAGAGAGAATAAATTAGTTTGCAATATGATACATACCAGCGTGCTTACGATCTTGAGGAGTACCAGACTTAGCGAGGACCTCCAGATCAACAAGGCTGAGCGACATGAGGCCCAACGTGAGGCCCGACATGAGGCCCGCGAACAGCACCAGCAGCACGATCACGAGTATGTGAACGAAGAACTGCGATGTGCAGCATGTGTACTCCACCGCCATTCACCCCCCTCTCTCTCTCTCTCTCTCTTAGACTCGTTGGTTGAGTATTAGCAGCAGTCAGAGAAAGCACGTTATCCACCAGAGCTCCACCATCTCCATTGCTTCGGTAGATGAAAAACCAAGAAGCACGTGCAGTTGTGGTGTGAATTTAAAGATGAACAGACGGTGGATTTACTTTTTTGTTTAATTAAACGTTTAAGGCTTCAAAAATACTTAAATTAAAATTCTTAATTTAAAGGATTTTTTTTAATTATTATTATATATATAACTAAAACTTTTTTAATCAATACAATATTTAATACTATTTATTTATCATTCTTCTAATTTGAGAAGGGACAAAAGTGGTGCATAGAGAGAATAGATTAGAAAGAGAAGTTGGGACGGACCATTCAGTGGGAATGATAGTTGAGTTATAGTTCGTCCAAAAAAACCATGACAGCATCCCAAATCTTCAGGCTGATAATATATATATATATATATATATATATATATATATATATATATATATATATATTAAAAACTTGTTTTGTTATTATAATGAAACCTCTTTTTCGATATTTTTTTTAAAAAAATTAAACACAATTAAGAATTTTGATCAATGAATTAAAAGTGGTTTTTTTCCTCACTTTGTGAATTTTGATGTGTTTTCTCATAATTTATAATATAAATATTTTTTTAAAATTAGAATTTTAAGATATTAGTTGGGAAATTTTATTTACACATTTCAGATTCAATCATTATTATGAGGTAACTTTATCCTCTAAGATACTTTCCCCTTTACTTGTTGATAGATTTAGAACTTTTTTATTTTGTCTAATATTTCTAAGTTTTGTTTGGTATTTTTCGGTAAGTTTGATACTTTTTGACCTTACTATTTATCAACAAAATGGTATACTTACTATTCTTAATAAATTTAGAACTTTTGACCTTACTATTCTTACTATTTATCAAACTCATCGACTTTGCTTATCATAATTTTTCTATCTAAAATGATATTTCTCAAAAAACTCACATGTTTTTACTCTATTAACTTTTCTATTTATAAATTCGTATTACAATATTTGTTTATGCATTCCATATTCAACTTACCATTTTTACAAATTTTATAGAATTATAACATGTAAAAAAAAGTTAAAATAATTTTTTTATTATTAATTTTTTCAAAGTAATGTTGTTTATTCTTATTTTATATTTCTAGGATAAAATAATTTTCATTTTCTAAATTTTTAGAATTTTGTTTAACTTTAAAACGAATATTTTATTGATTTTAGTCGTTGAAATTTTTTCATAAATATTTTCCGGTTTTGTTATTAGAGATCGGTAGTGATGGTATGAAACTACATTACCATGAGTTTGAATTTATAAATTTTAAATAAATTATGCTTTTAATCTTTTATCCTTTTAAGTTCACTTTTAATCTCTCGATTTTGATTTAAGTTAATCAATCATTCTCTTACTAGTTTTAATTTCTGATTTTTTTTTATTATATTTAAGTTAATAATGTTTGTATATAACTGTTTTTAGCTCATTCTATTATAAACGTAATTAAACGAAGTATTGTAATCATACGACTTGACATCTAAACTACTAATTCTAATTATATGATTAAATATTGTTAATAAAAAATATTTATTTACAATTTCAAGTCATTATAACTTTCGTAGCAATATAAAAGTACCAAAAATAAATAAACGTTTCAATCTCTCTTTCTTACCATAATTTTTAGATTTTGTTAACATAATGCAATGGATTAAATGAGACCACTATATTTAAATAATTTAAATTATAAATGTACATATATATAACTTCATACCAAAATTTATGTATATTTTTATTCTATTAATATATTAACTTTTAGAATTATTTTATAATTTAAGTTTTTATTTGTGTTTCTTATCTTGTTAAAAAATTAAAAACTTAAATGTATTATTATAATTTATTAAGTAGTAATACTCTGCATGTTAAGTAAACATGTTACTTAATCTGTTAAGTTTGTAAACGTAAATAAAAATTAGTAGTGAACTTGATAATAGAAAATTTCATTTTTACCTTCGTAGTATTGGTTAAATAAAAGTTGTAGTCATATTTATAAAATGATTTTTCTTTTATATTTTGGAAAATAATATATTGATACTTATGTGTTAATATATATTTGTATATAGTTGAGAGAGACGGGAGAGGATATAGATAAACGTTAATGTGATAAAAATAAAGATAAAGAAAACAAATAAATACAAAGTATTTTTGTGAAATATATTACTCATAATTTTCATTAAACATTTAATTGCCACAACTATTTAAAAATATATTTGTTTTATTTACCAATATTTTAGATTTAGTTGTAATATTTGATATTGTTTTTTATTTTAATATTTATGTCAAAAAATATTTTATTTGAATAGTGACTTTTCATATTTTGGTTCATACACGTTACATATATTTTGTTTTGATCCTTAGACAAAGGATTATGTGTTTAGCTTCTTATACTTCTTAATATAGTTTTTTTTTCATTTTTTATATTAAAACATAGTTATACTATTTTCTTTTCGTGAGATTGAACTGCAAGTTTTCTAAAGTAAGGATTAAAATATAAATCAGTTTGAGATGTACAGACTAAACATCTAATTTAATAATACGCTTAAAATGAAAACATTAAGAAAATAATATATCTATAAATTTCAAACTAGGTTTCCAATTTCTTCTATAAAACCTCGTTGTTAATAAAATTAATAAATATTCCATACTGATAGTATATGAGTTGCAAAATTGCATCCAAGAGTATACAATTCTTAAAAAATGTATTATCTGTTTTTTGAGATCATAAAAGTATATTACATGTTGCAATTATATAATATAACCAGTTACGTTGTATTCTATAATAATATTCGCAAAATTCAACCGTTAAACTCTGATGTCCAAATCTTTTGGTGAAGAAGAGACAAAATTGAAAACATGACATCCATGTATAAGTTAGTGGGTGTTTATTAAACTTTAATCATGCATAATTTTAAATTCTTCTACGTCATGAATTTTTTTTTTTATGATAACTATTAACTATATTTATATTTTTAAGCTGAAAATAACATTTATATTTTTAAGATATGAATTTTTTTTAAAGTTTTCCTGGTAATAGAAGATTTTGTAGGATATATATAATGGATAGGTCTTTTTTTTTTTTTATTGTTTATGTTGTATTTGGATCCGAGGTTGACTCCACGCTTAATTCCAATTTACTGAAGATTTCTCTAATACAATCTACCTCACCGATCGGTATCACACACAGGGGGTGGACCTGCAAGAAAATATTTCAACGCTCAAGTCAATAGTGTGTTCTCAAAAAGGGTCTCCAAAATATCTCAGAAAAATCATCATTTACCTTATCCTTAAGTGTGTATTTATAGGCTCTGCATCAGTTAGGTCCATTGAATATCATTAAATGTGATATATTTTGTACCTTATTACTGATATTATTTGTCAATCAACCATAATTGCGACTTAAATAATAATAAATAGTATTTACTGACCTTAAATATTCATTAATGCTTTTAAAGACAAAATAGGCCTTCCCTCATTACCGTATACCGATCGTCGCTTTGGATCATTGCCGATCGTTCGCCTCCTCACCCATTTACTGATCGTTCTCCTTTAAACTTTTTTATATGGTGCGGTCATGCGCCTAAAGGAGAACGATCAGTAAATGGGTGACGAGGCGAATGATCGACAATGATCCAGAGCGACGATCGGTATACAGTAATAAGGGAAGACATGTTTTGTCTTTAAAAGCGTTAATGAATATTTAAGGTCAATAATTACTATTTATTATAATTTAAGTCGCAATCATGGCTGTTTGACAAATAATATCAGTAATAAGATACAAAATATATCACATTTAATGATATTTAATGGACCTAACTGATGTAGAGTCTATAAATACACACTTAAGGATCAGGTAAATGATGATTTTTTTGAGATATTTTGGAGATCCTTTTTAAGAGCACACTATTGACTTGAGCGTTAGAGTGTTTTCTTGTAGGTCCACCCCTTGTGTGTGATACCGATCGGTGAGGCGGATTGTATTAGAGGAATCTTCAGTGGATTGGAATTGAGCGCGGAGTCAACCTCAGACCCAAATACAACAGAAACACACATGATCTCAAATGAAATGATGTTTAATTTCAATAATGTTTAATATGAGAAGGCAATATAGAATTTTTAGACAAGCTAATTGAAACATATTATCACAAAAGATTGGAATCTTACTCTCAACGACGTTACTCTCAATAAGGTTAGTATAACACTCAAACCCAGGGAGTTGTTCCACATAAACTTCCTCTTTGATGTCACCATTGAGAAAAGTGATTTTGACATCTATTAAGATAAAATTGTTTAGAGAGACAATACCGTCTAGCAACTCTTGTTTTGAAGTTTAACAAACAAATACCCAATCAAATATTGTTTACTCATTAAACTGTCTAGAGAATATGTTTGCTAAAAACAGTGTTGAATGCGTAAACAAATCATTATTGATAAGTCTATATAAGATATTGTATAACTTACAAACAATATTTTATGAAATTTCATTTAATATTATAAACCATCAAGAACAAATTTATATTAAACGTCGTACCTTACAAACGATATGTTACTCAAAAGAATAAACTTGTGCACTAAACGCTTAGTACTCAAAACATGCCTAAACGTTCTATAACGTTTAAATCATTAAGTGCATGCACCGTTTGTACTTCTTTGTCTATGGTGTTTTGTTCTCTTTATCTGTGCAAAATCGTGAAAGTACCAAGCTTTATTCAAAAGCTTTATGCAAGTATAGAAAGACATTATGAGATAGGAATACATTCCTGAAATGTTTCCTCAAGGCTTTTTGCTCTGATCAAGTCGTACATGCCATCTATACTAAAAACACCATTGCTCTTACGCTACCTTGCACCTGACTTCGTACCTAAAGGCTACATGCTCTCATTGAAGTCAACTCTTTAAGTAATCGATCTTTCTCGAAGAAGGCTATATAAAGAAGACTGACTAAAGAGAAGACAACAAGATTTTTCATCGAATCTTATGTTGTTACGCTATCTCTTTAAGCATGCATCATCTAACGCTTTCTTTATAAAATAAAAAGTTTTACAAGTCTTCAAATTTATTTGTATTGAATTTATCCTCTCTTTGAGAACTTTGAATCTATACTTGTTTTTCAAAAACACCCTTTATTGTGTTTGTAAATTTTGAAGAGAATTAAAACATTTGATTGTTTAGTTCAATTGAGCTAAATGGTCCAGTTAGGAAGACTAGTGTTGAAAGTGGCTAAACTTGTCTATCCATATTTGATTAGAGTGGTTAAATTGGTTGTAATTTTTGAAAGAATAATAGAAACCCTTAAAAGTACTTAAAGGAAAACCGGATGTAGCTTAGTCAGAGTGATAAGCTTGCCTTACTTCCTTTTCTTTCTAAAAATTTTCCTAAACGTTGTTTCGCAAACATAAGTGTTTAAATATTTATTATAGATTGTTTAACCTCTACAAAAGAACTTAAACACTTATTTGCAAAAAGTTTTAAAAACTCTATTCAATCCTCCTTCTAGAGTTTTTCCTGTGTTTTAGTTGGTATCAAAGTTAACCTTAGGGGTTACTTTTTTGTTGGACTTGAGGAAAAGATCTCAACACCATGGAAAATGAAGATATGGTGTCAACCGTCCTCCTTTATTTAAGGGGAAAAAGTTTGACTATTGGAAATAAAGAATGATCACATTCTTTGAATCCTGTCACATCGACATGTGAGATGTGGTTGCGAATGGTAACTATATACCCCTTGATGAGGGTGGTGAGCCTTTAGTCAGAAGTGGATGGTCCAATGAACAAAACCAAAGGTATCTTTTAAACTCTAAAGTTGACAATTCACAAATGTGTGTTATGTCTGAAGAAGAGTACATGAAGATTCAGGTCTACAACGGGCTAAAGAAATGTGGGACACCCTTGTTATCGCCTAAGAATTTCAAATGAAGTAAAGAGGAACAAACTTAGCCTATTAAATAAACAATATGAGTTATTCTCTATGTTGGACAATGAAAACATTCAAACCATGTTTAAAATATTTCAAATGATCCTAAATGAGCTTAAATCTCTTGGTAAGTTATATGATAATTTTGATCATATTGACAAAATTTTATGCAGCCTCCCTAAACAATGGAGACCGTAGGTAACAACTCTCAGAACATCCAAAAACCTTTATGTAATAAGCCTAGAAGAGTTAATAGGTATTATGAAGGTTCATGATACAGAAAGAAAAGATCATTGCTCGTAAAGATCATGCAAAAGGATCTCACAAAAGTCTTCAAAGCATAAGAACCTTGGAAGAGTCTAATGATGCGGAAAACTCAAATGATGAAGAGAAAGAAGATGAACTCTTGTTCATCTAAAGAAAGATCCACTCTATGTGGAAGAAGAAAAGAAACACTCTGTTTAAAGGAAGACACATTGGATCTACCTACAAGAACGAGAAAAAAGATAAACAGAAAGAAGGACCAATCATTTGTTATGATTGTAAGAAACTAGGACACTTTAAGTTTTAGTATTCTAACTTGGAGAAATCTACGATGAAGACAGTCTTTCCCAAAAGAGAGAAGAAGAAAGTCCTCATGAGCACCTGAGAAGATTTTGAGTTGTTAGAGTCTGAAGAAGAGTAAGAAACTAATTTGTGTCTCATGGCAGACACTATTGAATACTCGTCAAATGACTTTGACAATAAGGTAGACTTCCCTGACTTACACTCAGTCATTCAAGCCTATAATAAACTTTTGTCTAGCTCTTCAAAACTATTAGAAGCTTTCAAACTATTAATAAAGTAATACATAAAATCTTCTAAAGAAAATTAGATTTTGAAAAATAACTTGACATCATATAAGGATGGTGTGAAATCTTTGAAACAAAAAATTAGCAAACTTGAGAGTAAACTAGTTCAGTCAAAAAGAGAAGGTTAAAATCTTATTTGTAGAAAAGAAAAATTTGAGAAAAATTCAACTATCGCTAAGGATATTAAACCCATCGAACAACTTCAACCTGAAAATGACACCTTACTTAAGGTGTTAAATAGAACATATGAAGGTATGAAGGTAACGAACGTTTAGGCCTTTGATTAAAGGTTGTAAACACCCTTCTAATAAATGAGGATTAGGTTTTAAAGACAAAATCTCTCATTATGTGTCCCAATCTAAATCTATTCCTTTTGTCAAAGAAAATGAGAAAGATTTCAGTTATGCATCTAACTATAAGAAGAAAAAGATGCCAAAAACTAACAAGATAGGAGCCAACACTATACAAAATCATTTCTCTTGCAAATTTGTTGGATAATTGAAAAAAAAAATTCTTATCATAATACCACGCTAATGGATTTTGGTGAATCATAATGGGAAAAATGTCTTTGTCCCAAGACTTGATGAAGAAAAAGGAAGAAACAATAGACCTCAAAGGAAATCTAAGAGAAAAGAAAGTAAGTACTCGAAAGATAAGTATAAACAATTTCCCATCTAGTGATAATTCTTTTTTCAAAGGCCTAAAACATCATATGATGACAAATAGTCAATATGACAACAAATACAATGTTATATTTGAAAAAGGTCATACATGTCAAATTAAAAATTATGACCCTAACAATAAAATGTCAAAGTTAGACTATGCTTTTTGCTGACATGCAAATTAGCGACAAAGTGTCTAACGCGAAGAATGAGTCCAAGGAAATAGAAGCGTCTAAGCAAGAAGACGGGAAGCTTGACGAGATTAAAGAGCCTAGCAGGTCACAATGTCTAACAATCAAGAATCACCCAACGGAGAAGATAATTGGTGATCCCAAAGAAAACATCAAGACCATATCATTTTATAAACACGGACCATAAGCTCTCATATCTTAGATAGAACCGTCTAACATCAATAAAGCTTTGGAAGACAACTCATAGGTCAAAGCTATGCAATAAGAGTTACTAGATTAGTTATAAAAGAATGATGTATGGAAGTTCGACGAGCTACCTCAAGGGAAACACATTGTTGGAGCATAGTGGGTCTTTAGGAACAAGTTGGACAAAGATGAAAAAATTATAAGAAACAAAGCAAGGCTTATTAACAAAGGATACTCTCAACATAAAGGTATAGATTATACAAAAATCTATGCCCCTTGTCGCCAGGTTAGAAGCTATTAGAATTTTGTTATCATTTGTTGTGCTTAGCAAAATTAAGTTATTTCAAATGGATGTTAAAATTGTCTTCCTAAACAGTGAAATCAGAGAGGAAGTATATGTGGAACAATCTCCTAGCTTTGAGTATTCTACCAATCCTAACCACATTTTAAAATTGAATAAAGCATTGTATGGTTTAAAACAAGCTCTTAAAGCTTGGTATGAACACTTGAGTTCTTTTCTAACCCTAAACGGTTTTTCAAGAGGAAAGGTAGACACTACAAAAACCCATGTAACTGATGTTAAATGAATTTTTCGTTATCTTATTGGAACCACTAACTTTGGACTATGATTCAAAGGGAGAGAAACCTTCAAATTGTAGGGATATTGTTTTACTGATTATGCTGGAGACAAGATTAAAAGAAAAAGCACAAGTGAAGGATGTCACTTCATAGAAGGAAACATAGTCTCTTGGGCAAGCAAGAAACAAGGAACAATAACTCTCTCAACAACTAAAGAAAAGTACATTTCAGTTGGAAGTTGTTGTTCTCAACTTTTGTGGATCAAGAATCAACTTGAAAACTATAACGTCTATGAGAGTAAGATTCCTATTTTTTGTGATAATAATGTTGCAATTATTCTTTCAAAAAATGTCATACTGCATTCAAGAGCTAAACACATTGAAATCAAACATCATTTCATTCGTGATCATGTACAAAAGGGTGCTATAGATTTACAATACACAAACAATGAAAATCAGCTTGCTGAAATTTTTACAAAACCCTTGGTTGAAGAAAGGCTTAATCGTTTAAGAACCCTTTTAGGCATGAAATCATTGAATGAATGAACTTAAGTCAATGCATTTATCATTTGTCATGTAGTGTCTAAGGATAAGTGTCTAATGACATATCGTCTAAAAACATCATGCTCAATGGTATCGTTTAAGACAAACTATCTATGGACCATCATATTACATACATGACACATGTTTAGTGTTGAGCCCAATAAGCTGGCCTAATAAGGATTGTTTAGGACAAAAAGTTATTCAAATTCTGTTAGCTAGCATAACCGTACAATGAGCATTAAATTAGAGTGATAACAACCTCTTGGTTCAGATTTGCGGCCATGGTAAAAGGAAAAAATTTTGGGAAAATGAGGACTTTAGGGTTTCTGCGAGGGATTGCTTGAGAGTGAGAGTAAGAGGGCACATGATTTCATATGTAAGTGGTATCTTGACATCATTAGACATTATCTCACTTATTTGTAGTATAGCAAATGTATCATCTAACTCTAACGTTTTATGGTCAAGCTTATTGTTATTTAGATATATAAGACCGTTTTCAAACATAACATTGTTTCTGCTGAAATTACTCATTTGTCAGTAGATCATGTTTTTGACCTTCAAGTATTCAGTTGGTTCTTCCTTTTTCTTCTGTAGGTCCTGGAATATAGACTTTCTACCTTTGTAATAGGTTAACATTCTTAGTTTTTGTGTCATGATGAGAGTTTCCTTTGTGTTGTCCATCAAATCTGCAAGGGAAATGATTTGGTTCTTTGGTATTCATCTAAAGTTTGGTCCAACCTTGTTAGTTTTATTTGTCATTTTCTTTTCAGAATTGGACTCAACGTTGAAGACTTCTTGCCCAACTTTAACAAATCTAATAAATTTTGATGAACATGAATGATCTGTAGGTTTATTGTTAAATCCTAAGCTTGTGTTTTCAGAGGAACATTTGCTATTGTTTATTAATTTAAGATCTCTAAACACTTGTTACCTTCAAAGGTTCTATTTATCACTTTGAGTAAAGTATCATCTTCTTGTTTAATGCGTTTAATATCTTCAGCCTTAGTAGTTTTGTTCTCTTTAAGCTTTCTATGATCTAAAATAAGATTTTTGTTTTCTAGTTTCAAGACATTAAATCTTTCTCCAAAACTGCAAGCTTCTTGTTGTAAAAGATATTATATCGTTTTTAGACGATGTTAAATCATTTTTCAACTTCTCGTTTTCCTTTTACACATATTCATATTGTTTTATTAGCTTTTGATATGCATATGCTAATTTTGAAGAATTAAACATTCATTAATTCATCATATGCTTCAATAACGTAATGAAAATTATTAAAATCTACCTCATTGTTAGAGTCATTTGATGTATCACATGTTGGATCAGCCATTAGGCATATGTTGATTTCTTTTTCTTCATTGTCATATGAAATTGGACCTTTTGAGATGCTTATTGCCTCATCTGCTTTATTCCTTTTTTTCTTCTTCATATATGGTAGTCAGTGTGTCCCACATACACTTTTACATTGTTGTACCTATTCATACACATCTTCACATAAGGCACATGTTAGTACATTTTTGGTTTTGAAGTTCAAGAGATACCTTGATTTTTTTTATCATATGACTAAGATCTTCAAGAAAGGGGCATTCCTTCTCTATTCAGAGGTATAAAATTTTCGTTTTTCACAATATCCCACATGTCAATTTGACATAATTCAACAAATGAAATCATTCTTTGTTTCCAGAGATTAAACTTTTCTCCCTTGAATAAAGAAGGATGATTGATTGTGTATCCTTCATTCTCCATTGCAATCTGGATAATTTTCTCAAGTCCTATTATGAACTAACCCTTGAGGTTAGCTCTAATACCAATTGAAATCACACGAAAACACTAGAAGGGGGGTTGAATCGTGCTTTAAAAACTTTTCGCAATTCAGTGTTTGATAAGTTTTCAAAAGATAAACGATTAAAATATGTGTTTAGACGTTGGTGTTTATAAAGAGCTTTTAAGAAAATTTTTTAAGGAGAATAAGTAGTAACACACGAATTTTATAATGGTTCACTCAACCTAAGCTACGTCCAGTTCTCCCTTAAGACCTCTTAAGGAGTTCCACTAATCTTTAAGAAGATTACACAAGTTCTACCTCTCCAAGTTTACAACGAGTATTAACACTACTTCTGGTTCACCTAGTGAACTTTAACTAGTTCAAGTTTAACCACTCTTGGTGTACAAATATTCTAACCACGTACCCAAGTATTCTAAAAACTCCTAGTATCAACCCTAGACAACTGTCTAGACTGTTTAACTCAACTAAGCTAAACACCAAGTGTTTTAATTCTCTTTAGAATTTACAACACAAACTGTGTTAAAAATACGAGTACATATTTGTAACTCTCAAGGAGAGGATACATTTTTCAATACAAAATAATCCGATAGACTTGTAAAGATTTATTTTCAAATGAAAGCTTCAAACGCTATAGAGATTTGACAAGAATGATGAGAGCAAGAGTTCTTTTGATTGTTCATTTTAATAGTATCATTCTTTTCTTCTCTTCATGCATTCGTCTATTTATAGCTTTCATTGATGTAAAATATTTGATGCTTACTTTCAAAAGTTATTTTATATCGTTTAGCGGCTTTTCTTTAGACGATACATTTTATAAAATACTTTCTTTTTTAATACTTTTGAATAAGACATGGTGTAACACATTTGATATTTATATTCAAAAGTTGTGTGAGATATACAACATTTAACAGTCCTTTGTTAGACGATATATTTCATAAAATGCTTATGTGGTCAACATTCCATGGATATTTCTTTTGTAAGCTTTAATGTTTTTATTTGCCTTGAGATAGACACTTCTATTCAAAAGACAGTTGTTTAAAAATTTTGTTCAATTAGATGATAAGTATTGAAAGCGGTATTTATGATTCATTTAGATGATTCACTTTGATAAACATTTTCTTTTGTTAGACATTATATATGAAACTTTGTTTATTATACAATATAATTCAGAAAACATAACTGTAAAGTTGTCTTTGTCTAGAAAAGATATTTCAGAGAGTGTTTCTATTAGAAGTTTTTCTTTTCAAAACAATATTTTATTTAATATTGTTTGTTCAACTTCAAAATTTCGATTTGCTTAAACGTTTTAGTCTCTAAACAATATCATTTTAATAAATATAAATATTGATTATTATGTCTAATCTCACATAAAAAAAATTAACATATGTTTACGAGTCTTTTGATACTTAACTTTTTCATCATTACTCAAATAAAAATTAGACTCACTTAAACATATCAACAATAATTACTTTTATATTTTCTTTAACAGTTTGAAATTGAAAAGCTTATAATTTTCTTAAAAAAAAACTCATTAGCGTTTTTAACCCACCATTGTTAGGTCATATTGACGGCCATTGGATAGTTGTTCTGAATAAAGTTAGATAAGTTATTTGTGGTCATAGATTTTTCGAAAATGTATTACTAATGCCGTTAGGTGAGTGTCAATGCTTCACTTTACATAGACGAATTTAAAACATCAATAATAGCTTAAGTTACCCCTTTTTTTTAATCTTAACCTTATAGGTCTTATTAGGTTCCACAAACTTCAATAAGTTTTAGAAAAAATATTATTATAATATCAGAATTATTAAATCAATAGTTTAATTTAATTCTTTTTTGTCTTGTAGTTGACTTGCATATTAACATTTATAATGATTTTTTTTATTAATATTTTTCTTCCATTAAAAAAGTGTTATGCGAAAATAAGTTGTTTAGCATGGAATATTAGCATTAAAGGTCTTTCTCATCATCATTCGAGAACATATCTCCAAATTCAATCCCACTCAAATAAATTAGGTTAATTTTTTTAATTTACAAGTTGAGTGACGAGTTTTATATATGGTGGACTCAATACTTAAGTTTTTTTATCAAAATTATTAAATAATGATATTGTTCAATTTGCTTTATCATTCGCTTAATGTGTATTTTAAAATATTAAATTATTCTATTTTTTAAGTATTAAATAATATAGTTTATAATTAAAAATATTCTGAAAAGCTAATAAAAATGTTTTGAAATTAATATTTTTAGAAAAAAACAATTAGAAACCTATGATACAACGAATCTAACACAATCCAACTTGATTAAGAGTAAATTGGGTTGAATTAAAATTCTTATCTAACCTAATCCAAAATTCTTTGATTTAATTGGATGATGAATCTATTTTAACCTAACCCAATGTTGCTCTCTATATTTGGAGTTCAGTGCATAGATCAAAATGCATATATGTTAAATACTCAAATATTTTTTTTGCCTACTCCTTAAACACAATTATTGTTTTAAAAAGAAATAATTGTAATATCTTCAAATTAGAAATTGTGTTACAGTGTGTTCAATACAGAGTGTTAAACTCCTTAATTAAAAGAAGAAGAAAGTAATTTTGTCTTATAAGAAATTGCAGAGTTGATGAAAAATAAAAGATTGAGGTATGAAATTGTGCCCTATTCTTGAACTACTTGAATAGTCCCTAATATTTTTTTTTTTCACGCCATTTCAGTTTTGGAACATGCAAACTAGTTTTAACCAGTTAATGTTACGGAAAAAACTGACATCACGGGACAATTTTGAATTTGTCGTTTTTATTTATAATTTTTATCACTAAAAGTTAAGGAAAACATCAATTAAAATTTTGGAAAATGGATCTTAATATAAAGCAAACCCCTCTTTCCGTTTCTCTTTTCTCTCTCATCCTTTTCATTTTCCTTTTTTTTTTTTTTCAGAACGAGACCTCGTAAGTATTTTTTATTTGATTAAAACTTTAAATAAATACGTTTTTATTTATTTTATAGATTTTTTCTCTTATTTATTTTAGGGTTAAATATGCTTTTAGTCCCTGAAGTTTCACTGATTTTTAGTTCTAGTCCCTGCATGAAACATTGATAGCATTTCATCCTCTAAGTATGATAATTCTTATTATTAGTCCCTAAAAACAGACTCCGTTAGTTTTTTTGTGATGTGGCTAACGGCACAACCACGTAAGTCTTCCACCTTCACTGACCATTGCTTACCACGTTGACATTGGGAATTAACAAATTGGATTTGCACGTGTGTCTGAGATGAATTAGGGATCAATTAGGGTTAATTTAGGGCAAATTGGATTTTAGGAATTGGGAAAAAGTTAGTTGTTAGAAAGACTATTCGAACTCGACACACGAACTCGAAGGATTCTTCTCCAAGCATTGTCAGTGGTTCGTTGCGGTTATCGTTGTGGTGTTCGTGAGAGAGACATTGGCTGGTGAAGACAAGGTGGTTCGTTCACGCATTGTGTCAAGGTAAGTGATGGTATTTCGTTTATCATTGTTGGGTCGATATAGTGAGTTAAGTGTTATTGTGTGAATGTAGGTGTAAAAATGGTGTTCGAGGTTCGTTTGCATCACATGGGAAGGTTTGATAGGGGGCTACGATATGTTGGCGGAGAGGTTCACGTGGTAGTAGGGATTGATCCAGATCGATGGTCGTATTTTGAAGCAGTGGATATCGTTAAAGAATTTAAGTACGATGGAGACTTTAAGCTATGGTGGAAGGGATCCAAGGAAATCATGATGAATAATCTGAGATTGTTGAGTGATGACAGGGAAGCAATGAACCTGTCTAACTATGCAGAGGGGACTGGGGACATGGTAGAAATTTATGTTCAACATGTCCCTAGTGAGCCAGTGGAAGTTTTGTTTCTTAGTGGTGGTGAAGAGACAGTTGATGGAAACATGGAGGGTGTGGCTGAGGAACAAGGTCATCCTGCTGAGGAACATAATGATGTTGAAATAGGTCACGAAGAGGATCAAGTTGGTGAGGAAGACGTACAAATTGCTGAGGAAGAGGTACAAATTGGAGAGGTACAAATTGGTGAGGAAGAGGTTGGAGTTGATGAGGAAGAGGTTGTAATTGGTGATGATGAGGGTTCTGATAGTGAGGAAGAGGTAGACATTGATGAGAGTGAAGAAGAAAGAATGGATAATGATGATGATGGGTTTGGTGTTGAGGATGATGTTCGCAGAAACATCAATTCAGTTTTGGAAAGGTGGAATTCAATGAAAAGAAGAAAAAAACGTGTGACTAGAAGAGGCTATGTCCATGAAGGTTCATTTGTAATGGATGATGAAGTTGGAGAGCATGAGATCGATGAGGAATACATAAGTGATGAATTGGATTCAGATTTAGAAAGTGATGAGGATGGTAGCTTGAAAATGGGAAAGTTGAAAAAGTTTAGACAAGATGATATGAAGAAGGATTTCAAATTCTCATTGGGGATGAAATTTTGTTCATTGAAGGATTTTAAAAATGCACTAATGGAGCATAGTGTATTAAATGGGAAAGAGATTAAGTTTGTCAAGAATAACCTTACAAGAGTAAGGGCTGAATGCAAGAAAAAATGTGGCTTTCTTATTATGGCCAGCAAAGTAGGAGGGAAGGAAACAGTTCAGGTGAAAACCTTAGTAGGACGACATAGGTGTGGAAGAGTTTTTGGAAATACAAGTGCAAGTGTGAATTGGATTGCCCAGTTCTTAATTGACAGGTTTGTAAATGTGGCTAGCATGATTGTCAACCAAATCATTGATGACATTAAAAAGTCATATAGTGTGGGAATCTCTGCTTGGAAAGCTGGGAAGGCCAAACAAATTGCCTTGGATTCTTTGGTAGGTAATGGGGATAAACAATATTCTCGTCTATATGATTATGTGGGGGAATTGCTAAGAGTCAAGTGTGGAACTTTTAAAATTAAAGTGAATCAACCCCAACCAAGTTTGCCACCAAGATTTGGGTCTTTTTATATGTGTTTAGAGGGGTGTAAGCAAGGTTTTTTGGGAAGTTGCAGGCCCTTCATAGGGGTGGATGGTTGTCATCTTAAGACACAATATGGTGGGCAATTGTTGGTGGCGGTTGGGCGAGACCCAAATGATCAATACTTCCCACTGGCTTTTGTAGTGGTTGAGAATGAATGCAAGGAAACTTGGAGATGGTTTTTAGCACAACTTTTGGATGATATAGGTGGCACTGAATGTCAACGGTGGGTGTTTATTTCTGATCAACAAAAGGTAATGATTACTTGACTATATTGCTTTGATTATTTTCTAACACTCTCATCATTTGGTACTGATCATTACGTTTTGTGTTTCATAGGGACTTATGACAGTTTTTGATGAGATGATGGATGGAGTAGAACACAGATTGTGCTTAAGGCACTTATATAACAACTTCAAAAAGCGATTTGGTGGAGGAGTACTCATTAGGGATTTGATGATGGGAGCAGCAAAGGCTACTTATGAGAAGGAGTGGGAAAAAAAGATGAGTGAGTTGAAAGCTATTAACATTGATGCATATAATTGGTTGATAGGTATTCCTACCAAGAGTTGGTGTAAACATGCCTTTAGTACCTATTGTAGATGTGATGTGTTGATAAATAACTTGAGTGAGTCCTTTAATAGTACTATATTAATAGCTGGAGACAAACCAATAATAACTATGATGGAGTGGATACGAACTTACATAATGAAACGATTTGCATCACTTAGGGAGAAAGCCATGACATATCCAGGAGTGGTAATGCCTAGACCTAGAAAAAGGCTTGATAAGGAAATAGAAAAGAGTGGTAATTGGATTCCTACATGGGCAGGGGCTGAAAATTTTGAGGTGACACACGACTTTACAATGGATAAGTTTGTTGTTGACTTAAGTAACAATTCTTGTAGTTGTTACAGTTGGGATTTAATAGGAATACCCTGTAGGCATGCTATTGCTGCCATAACTTACAAAGTTCAAAACCCTGAAGACTATGTCCATGTTTATTACAAGAAACCTGCTTATGTGACATGTTATGCCCCTGAAATAGTTCCAATAAATGGCCAACAAATGTGGCCAACTTCTGAAAACATACCCTCACTCCTCCCTCTCATTTACAAAACACCTCCTGGAAGGCCAAAAAAATTAAGGAAAAGAGAGGCAGATGAACCTGTGAGCCATACAAAGTTGTCCAAGAAGCATGCTATTATGAAGAGCAGTTGCAAAGAGTTTGGCCACAATGTTAGATCATGTAGAAGAAAGAAGGTACACAATTTGTCTATTAAAACTTCACCTAATTATTTACACAACATGTCTTCTAATGTTGCTTACTCTTTTTGTAGAACACAAGGATAACTTCAAGTGGTGGAGGATCTGGTAGCAGGCCCAGATCTGAAGCACCACCATCAACTTCACATGGAGCTGAAGTTGGAGTAGCATCAAGAGCAAATAGTGGAGCTTCAAGAAACCAAGATAGACCATCAATCAGTGGAGCAGCAGCTGCATCAAGAGGCCAAGCTGCAGGTGGAACAGCCTCAGGACTGGGTGCACACCATCTCGGTTCCCAAGCTAGTACCACTTGACCAAACTGCATCAAGACTCCAAGCTGCAAGAAGACCCTTTTTTTATGTATTTTGTAGTGTGTAGGGTATTTTGATTAAAGTATTGTAGTTGCAGCATGTAGGTGGCAGGGACCACTTTTATTGAATGCACAATATTTTTTTTGTGAGTGGGAAGGGACCACTAGATGTTTATGTTAATATTCAATGCACAATTTATGGGACCACTGTTGTTTGGTACTACTTTATTCACGTGAGTATTGGGTATTGGATCCACTTTATTCCACTCTTTCATGCCAATATACTATGGCTGTGCCTTTTTCTAAATTGTTTATGGAATGCATGAAAAGTTGCATAATATGCTTCATAATTCCAAATCTGCTGCATAATTAACTGTTTTACAGATTTAAGCAAGTTTACATTCATGTTTTAAAGGTGCTAGCAGTGTTAATTTGGTCAACACTCAACCTATATGCATATTTGCATTTTAAACCAACCAATTTTGAGTTAAATTAGGAAGTGGCAAGGTGAATTTCATAAGCAATCAATTTTTTTCTCCTTTCACAGTTTCAACACATTTCAAATCAATAAAGAAAGTTGTTGGAGTGATTCATTTGGAGTAAAGACACTTCTATGCAAAGTTGAGTTTCAAACCACCAAAATCAACCAAATTTTCTGCTGCAGTCTCCAAAACAAATCAGTTTTGACCAAATTTTTCATTCAAATCCAAAACATGTGGTATATAAGCAATTCTAAAGTAAGGAAAAGAAAAAAATAACTTGTGCTCATCCAAAATATGTGGTCTATATTATTCTTTACTGTATAAAGAGTACATAACGACTGCATAATTAATAGCAGCTTTTCAAAGCAACCTAAGACATACAACCTTCTACCTAAGCTCTGCCTCGCTTTCACTTCTTCAATTAATCCTTCATGCTATCAACATCTCAATTACAATTCATCTTCAGTGAAAACATAATACAAAAGAAAATGGTTAATGCCCATGACAACACAAACAAGTACAACATCATTTCCCATATTTCTTCTCTTCTTGCAATTTCCTTTTCAGCTTCTGTATCTTCTTCTTTTGATCCAGGACAACTATATCACTTTCCAAACACAGATTAAGTCCTTCACGTTTGCCTTCAATTTCAGAAACTTCTTCTTCATGCCATTCGAAGTAATTACAAGTTGAATTACTCTGCAATGAAAATAACACAGCATGAATACAAAGTTCAGGACATGAAATGAAAGATTTAGTTACTTACTGCCCAATTTCTACATCTATAGAATAGTCTTCCTTTGTTCTTGGCAGTAGTTGCTTTCAAAAGCAACACTGTCTCACCACAACCACACATTTTTTATGGTAACCGTGAAGATGATCCACAGCTTTGAGACTTGGCTGAACCAATCGTCCTTTGCGTCATACCATTTCCTCTACTCTCACCTTTCATTTCACTACAAGAAGCAAATACCTTTGTCACCTTTCATGCCAACCCAAACCCTAAATCCCCAATCCTTAAAATCAAACCATTAACAGCAAAACAACTATTAGCTTACCTCTTCAAGAAGACTCTCTCCCACTTGAACAAGCCTATCTCCTTCTTGAACAACACGAGCTCCAACAAGACTGTCACCCAACTCAGATCACGAACAACAACCCTAAGTTGTCTTAAAATATGGTTTATAAAAGATTAAGTCACAAACACACGTGCTACAATGTTAATCTAATTCCAAATGCTAAAAAACACTAACGTGGCAAGCAATGGTCAGTGAAGGTGGAAGACTTACGTGGTTGTGCCGTTAGCCACATCACAAAAAAACTAACGGAGTCTGTTTTTAGGGACTAATAATAAGAATTATCATACTTAGAGGATGAAATGCTATCAATGTTTCATGCAGAGACTAAAACAAAAAATCAGTGAAACTTCAGGGACTAAAAGCATATTTAACCCTTTATTTTATGATTTTGTTTCAATCTTATTAGATCAGTTGAAAAAAAATGCTAATTTCAACTTGATATATATTGAATTTATGTTATGTTTCGATATCTTGATGTAAGTATTTAAGTTTTGAATAAGTTGGATTTTAGAACTTGTTTTAAGAGAAACTATGTGTATTTTTTTATAGAATCTTAGGAAAGGTGATCTAAATATAAAAGTTAAATTTTTAGGTTTTATGTATAAATTGTGATTGATTGATAAAAATAGTTTGAATGCTTGAACTTGAATAATGTTGAGTTTGTTGTTTCTAGGAATGACATCATCAACATATAATATTAAGTAGACATATCCAACACTTGAATGACGGTAAAAGACTAAATGATTCGCTTTACACCAAGTCATATCAAATTGTAGAACAAAGTTACTAAATTTTCCAAACCAAGCCCTAAAAGATTGTTTTAAGCCATAAAAGGATTTGCCAAGACGACATACCAACCCACAAGACTCCTCTAGAGCAATAAATCTTGGACGTTGCTCTATAAAAATCTCTTATTGCAAATTTTTGACATCCAATTGATAAATAGGTCATTGTTGAAGATTCACCATAATTATAAATAAACGAACATATGTCATCTTTGGCATTAGAGAAAAAATATCGTTATAATCCAATCCAAAAATTTATGTGTAACCTTTGGTCATAAGATGAGCTTTAAGGTGATCAATAGTTTCATTAGGACCAACTTTGATAACGAAAACCCACCTATAACCAACAACAAATTTTGTAGACGGTAATAGGACAAGTTCCCAAGTTCCACTATTTTTAAGAGCACTTAGTTCATCTAGCATAGTCTTACGCTAACCAGGATGGGTTAAGGCATCAATAATAGAATTTAGGATGGTCACAGAAGAAATAAATGAAAGGCATGTTTAAAAAGATGAAGACAATCTATGATAAATTAGAACAATATAATGTGGAAAGGGATTATGGGTATAACATATACCTTTTCGTAGGGCAATTGGAATGGTAGACTTAGTTGTCGGAGCTGGAGGAGAAAAGGTAGTTGATACTTGAATTGAGTCGCTTAGTGGTTGTTGAGAAACACCTGATGGATTAGACACAATTAGAGGAGCACAAATAATAGAAATATTGATAGTATTAGAAGGAGACATATCAGAAGAAGAATGATCATTAAAATAAAATGAAGAATCATTGACGGTGACATCTGCATAAACAAAATAATGATTATAGGAAGGAGAAAAACACATTTATCCTTTCTTTGATATAGTGAAGCCTAACTTATAAGACTAAGGACTAAAATTATGAACAAAACATGTAGATCTAGAAACTTTTACAGGTAAGGGGTTCATGAGGAAATAAAATAGAATGATGTCTATTTTTGCGTCCCCATTTTGTTGAGGTGTATAAGCACATGCAGTTTGATGGAGAATACCATGAGCAGAAATAAATTATTTATAAGAATGGGAAAGATATTCATGATCATTATCACTACGCAATGTTTGAATAGGAACGTCAAACTGAGTTTTAATTTCATTATAAAAGGTTTGAAAAATATGTAACAAATCAGAACGATTTTTCATTAAAGCAGCCAAGTACATATGGAATAATCATCAATAAAAGTAAAGAAATATTGAAAACCTAAATTAAACTTAACACGACTAGGTCCTCAAATGTCAGAATGGACTAAGGCAAAAAGAGACGAAGTACGTTGTGAGACACTATGAGAAAAGGAACTATGAATATGTTTTCTTAATTGACACAACTCACAAACTAAATTGGAGAACTTAGATAAGCTAGGAACATGTTGTTGCAATTTGGCTAGACTAGGATGACCTAACTGAGCATGAAGAAGAGATGAAGACTCCATAATCATGCCAACATGTGTAGAGGGATGAAGACGATAAAGACCATGAGACTCACATCCAGTGTCGATCACATGTCTCAAACTCTGGTCCTAAATAAACCAAATCTTTGTTAAAAGAAATATCACAATCAAAAGAACGGGTTAGAAGACTAATGGATAATAAGTTAAAAGGAGACCTAAGGACATAAAGAAAATTATCAATGGATAAAAAAGGAATAATATTAATAGTCCCAACACTATGAGCTAGAACTTTAAATCTATCGACCATTGTAAGAAAAGGTAAAGGATTCAGAGAGGACAAAGAGGAAAACAAAGATTTATTACCAGTAATGTGATCTATGGCTCCTCAGTCAAGAACCTAAGAGCCAAAAGATGAAGATGGAATCAGACCAACAAAAAGATGCACTTGTGTATGCTATAGATGCAGTGGAACTAAAAGGTTGTTGATCCCTATACCATTTAAGAAATTTACTGAAAATAACAGAGTTGTCGGTAATATCAGATTAAGGAGGTTCCCTAGTAGGTGATTATGAGGGAGGAACAGTCTAAACAATAGCAATAAATATAGGAGGGCAACCATGTAATGCATAACACATGTTAATCTTATGGCCTAACTTGTCGCGATGGTCACACTTGAGACGTCCTTTTCCAGGCTTATGAGAGTGATTGTGATCATAACGTTGAGATGTCAATGTAGAGGAAACAATTATATCATTGATAGGTTTACTAGGTACACGCAAAAGAGTATAACAAGTAGAAGTCAAAGTGGGAACAACAGGTGAATCCAAAATCTGATCACAAATATGAGAATATTCATAGGAAGGTCGTGAAACACCAATAGCATGAAGAACTTTTACCGTTGCTTTATTTCTTGGGCAGAAGTAGAGCCAGGAGGCAATAATTCATTAAATTCATGAAAAAAAAAAACATGAATTTTACCCATATAATTAGTCATAGAGTCTTGATGCCGAGGAGCAACAACATTGAAAAGATCATGACAAACATCATAAAGACATTGAGTATCATTGGTGTATAATAATTTAGCGTGTTCCCATATTTCAAAATATGTTTCGTAGGAATAAAAATTTGTTTAAAAGAATAGTGAATGGTACCCTTGAGAATAATGCATAATTGAGCACCAATTTTCAACCAACGGGTAACTGCAGCCGAATCAATAGTTGTCACGTTCTGAGTAATGTGATCAACATCCCCTGACTCTTAAGCCAAAGTTTAATGCCCGTTGCCCAAGTCACATAATTAGTGTAATATAACTTATCAATAGATAAATGCACATTGACATAATTAGTATATATGGACAGGCCAAACGTATTGGTGATAGGTCAGACGTACTAGTGGTAGAAGAAAGGTCAAAAGCCATGAACAAGCAAAAGAGAGTAAAATCCTAAAACTCAAAAGAGGCTCAATCAACACTGTCGATGACAATGGTGGCAACAGTGACACCAATGGCTCTAATGGCGGCAACAAGGGTTATATTAGGTAGGGGCAACGAACATTTTTCCAAAGAACCATGTTAAGAAGCGGACTTTAAGCCTAACTTAACCGGACTAAATTGGTTTGTAAGGTGAGGTTTGCACCCATATATATACACTCTAAATTGGTCTTATCTCTACTTGATGTAGGACTTCCAACACACCGCCCTCGCGTCGAGATGTGTATATATATCAAGCGTTGGACTAGATATTAATGAGTGGTCTGAAAGTAGTCTGATAGCAAGTGGACTTTAACCCATGACTTTGATACCATGTTGAATATAGTGAAAATTATGTATGAGATTAATCTTCCTTGTATTGAATATACACATAAATACTCTATTTATAACAGAAGAAATATGTGCTAGACTCAAAATATAAATAAGAACAAACTAATTAAAGATAAAATGTAAAGATAAGATAAAGATAATATATCTAATAATATGTAATCCAATAAAAAAAAGCTTAATTCATTGTAAAGAAGCTTTGGCCTTTACTTTTTTCTTTTTTGCAAATATGTAAGTTATTGTATAAATAAAATTAAGTTTTTAAATTTTAATATATTTTATTCAGTTAACACCTCTCAAACTCTAATACATCTATTCTAGCCGTGCAAAATATTTATTCAAGATCCACCGTGTAATCACTAAAAAAAATTAAAATTACCCGACAATCATAATTCACCGAAAATAATCTATTTTGGTCGAAAACATTCAATCAAATAATAAAACAATATTAAAAAGAGATACTCGTTTGTGTCTATTAATTATTAGTTAATTTTGAACATATAACATTAGACTTAAATACAATAAGCTGTTTGATCTATTTATTTTTTTATTTGAATGGGAAATCCAGAACAAATCAATGAGTTGAAAAAAAAAATTTCCCAAAAGATCTAAAACAAAAATTGTTAGAAGTGTCACATTAATTATAAATAAGATCAATTTATAATATATAAGTAAAGTACAAATTTCATCATACAAACTAGTTTTGTAAATTGAATTAAGTTTAAAATCCACTTTCTAATAATAAAAATTTAACTGAATCTATATTCTTTATATCAATTTTCAATTAATTTGTTTGGATTGATTATTAAACACCATATTTAGTATCACTTTTAGTTTAGCGTTGGTCACAAATCTTAATACTATAATAGAAAATTTAATGTATGAATTGGTTGAGCAAGTATACAAACTATGTTGTAGTGTCAATCTATAAAGCTATATTTTATTTTGTATTGAAATTGATTAATTGCAAATAGTGACAGTTTTCGTTGACACTTTGTTAAAAAATAAAATAAAATTAAAAAGTGTCGTGGTGCAATCTGGTTAATGTTAATAGTGTTAGTGTTGGTGTATTGTCGTTATTATAGTATTATTTATTTATTTTTGGTATATAGTGAATGTTGGAGTAAAATAATATGGATATATAAAGTATTTATAGTTTTGTATTAAATTAAAATGTAGATATTGTATAAGAAACAAAAACTGATTAGGTTGTTGTACTTCCTTTTCAATAGTTAAAAGAGTCATCGTTCATGAAAAATATGATTACGTACACGTTTCAAATGAGAGGAACTGCATAACTTACTTTAACTAATCTGATAAATATTTTTAATAAACTTTTCCTTTTTAAGTATATTTTTTTATTCATTTAGAATACTGGAACTCGTAACATTATTGAAGATTAATATTAAATTACGAGTGACTCTGTTTGGTTGCAAAGTGCCTATTTGGGAAATTGGGTCATATGTCCTTTCACGACCCTCCATTGACCTTCAAACTCTTGAAGAGCCAAAAAGATTTACAAAAATATATTTTGATATATAGAAATTTTTTATATTTATTTAATAATGTTTTTATTTATTTTTTACTCTCTTTCTTTTTAAAAAATATAAAAAATTATTCTCTTATAACTCATATTTGATTAGTTTGTATTTCCTTAATAATTTTCTGGAAAAATCCATTTAAGTTTTTTGAATTTCGAAACCCACCACATATGAAAAATGAATTTTATAATGAAATTAAAGATTAAAAGTACTTTAAGTTTTGATATCCCAAAAATTATAAATGGCATTTACGTATATTTATATATATCAATGATATACCTCCAACGTGTATAAAGGGTGGTTTATGAAATAATTTGCAAATTAAGTTCAGATATAAAGATCGTACACCATTATTTTTTCCATAATAAGAGAAGTGATTATTTTATGAAAAAAATCTGAAATTGTTTACAGTGTTCAGGAAAATAAATTGAAGAAGAAATAGAGTGTGGAAAGAAATATCACAAAGCAGGAAGCAATAGCCCAATCCTAAAAGGGTGTTGTTCCCTCCACCTCCCCAACTCGGACCTGCACCTCCCCACTATTTTAAATTATTTCAAAAATATTCTACATCTCCCCACTATTTTCTTTTATTCCAAAAATACCCTACACCTTTCCACTATCATTAACAATCTTTCTCTTTCTCTCTCTACATTAATAGAGCATTTACATGGCTCATTAATGGAGTTGAATATATTTTTTCTTAATAAATGGTAAAATTTTATTCTAATTTTCTAGAAAAATGTTTATATATATTTGTTTTTTTTACGTATAATATCTATAATTTTTAACATAAAATTCAAAGAAAACTTCAATATTAGTACTTCCACCATTTTCATTTTATAAAATTAAAAGTTAGATGCAAATACAAATAATAAACATAATAATATTAATAGTAAATAATGATATATTATTATTATTATATACTAACTTTATAATGACGAAAGAACTAAATAAATTCTAAATCTTTAACAAATAACTTTTTTTATATTTTAAGTATTTAATGATATTTTTATATTATTTATCTAATAAATTAAATATTTTATTAATGTTATTTGAGTCAAACATGTCGGTGAGTTAAAACATAATATAATGTTAAAAATTATAGATATTATATGTAAAAAAAAACACACACATATATATACATTTTTCTAGAAATTTAGAACAAAATTTTACTGTTTATTAAGTAATTTGAAAAGAAAAAAAATATATTCAATAGTAAAAGTAAGATTAAATCAAACTTATTTAAGAAAATATATCACAAGTTCAAATTTGAGTCATGTAAATCCTCCATTAATGAGTTATGTAAATGCTCCATTAATGTAGAGAGAGAAAAAGAAAGATTGTAGTGTGGAGGTGTAGGGTATTTTTGGAATAAAAGAAAATAGTTGGGAAGTTAGAATATTTTTGAAATAAATTAAAATAGCGGGGAGGTACAGGTCCCACTTGGGGAGGTGCAGGGAGCAACACCCATCCTAAAACTGACGTTAACTGATGTTGAAAAGTTGTTTGGACTGGACTAATGTTAAATATGTCCATTCCACAAGTCATTATAATTTTGATCTCGATCTCCATTATCATATTGGTTTTCCTATTCTGCTTAGATGATTTTTGGTCCTCTAGATTTGAGAAAAATTATAATTTTACTTTAGGTTTTAATTCTGCATTTGTTTATTTCTTTTATTCGAACATTTTAATTAATTAAATTAGTTATTAATGTTACGTTTAATAAATAGACTAGGCTTAAAATTCATTTTGATCATCATGAAAGATATAGAATTTTTCGATAAATAAAATGAGAATTAAATTGAAATTACGAGTTTTTAAGATAAGGTACTAACATTATTAAACAAAAAACTAAAAATCACACACACACATATATATATATATATATATATATATATATATATATATATATATATATATATATATATATATATATATATATATATATAAAAGGTTATAATTTTTTCCTTCAACGAAGGAATACAAAAGTTATAGTGATATTGTTTTTATGACTTAATTAGTGAATTAGTATTTAATTTATTGATTTGGTTCATTTATATCCTTTATTATTTTTGAATTTAATTAAAGAAGCTATTGCAATTGTCGGAAATACTAGACCCACTAAAGGAATAAAAATTGAAGGAAAGTTTATCATAAATAAGGGTACCTCGATTGACTATTTATACTATATCTATTTTTATTTTGGTCGATTTTTATTTTTATTAAATAAGACAGTCTATAATCACTAGAATTTCTATATCTTTATACTTAGCCTATATCTTTATACTTAGTATATAGGAATTCTAGTGATTATAGCTAAGCCGATATATATCATAATATACCCTTTTCTTATTCTTAGTATTTTTTTATTATTCTTTTATTTTATTACTTTGATCCTATATGTTTTGATTTTTTATTTCAATTCCATAATTTCTTTCATTTTTATTCAAAGAAAAGAAATTATGGAATTGAAATAACTCAGTTACAACTCCCTTTAAAAGATTACGCGGTATGATTGAATCAATTAAACCCTTATGGAATAAATATTCAGCTACTTGTGAATCTTCGGGCACTGTCTTATTCAATGTTTGTTCAATTACTCTTTTACCAGCAAATGCAATATAAGCGTTTGGTTCGGCAATAATGATATCCCCCAACATGCCAAAACTAGCTGTCACCTCACCGGTAGTAGGAGATGTAAGTATCGATACATAGAATAATTTTTGAATTGTTTGATAATAATATAAAGCAGAAGAAATTTTAGCCATTTGCATCAAGCTCAAACTTCCTTCTTGCATACGCGCTCCTCCGGACGAACATACGAGAATAAGAGGTAAAAGTTGAGTAGTAGCATATTCTACCAAACGGGTGATTTTCTCACCTACTACGGATCCCATGCTACCTCCCATAAACTTAAAATCCATAATACCAATTGCTACAGGAATACCATTTACTTGACCTGTCCCTGTTTGAACAGCCTCAGTTAATCCTGTTTTTCTTTGATAAGAATCAATACGATCTTTATAAGGTTCTTTTTCTGAATGAAATTCAATGGGATCCAGAGAAACCATGTCTTCATCCATAGGATTCCAAGTACCCGAATCAATCAAAAATTCGATTCTATCTGAACTGTCCATTTTCAAATGATATCCACAGTATTCACAAATATTCATTTTTGATTTAAAAATTTTTTGATAATTGACTTCATAACAATTTTCGCATTCAATCCAAAAATGCGTCAATTTTTCACTTTCATGGAGATTCTTAGAATTTTCTCCTAGAGTGGAATCACTATCATTTGTATCATTTGTACTAGTTATTAAACTAAAACTATAATTCTCACTTTCACTAAGTTGACGTTAACATTATGTCATTAATATCACATGTTTGAAATTTTAAATTTTTTATTTAATTTTTTAAATATTTTTAATTTAAAAAAATATAAATTGTTACATGATGTCAAGTCGTGGCTATGCCATGTGACAATCACAATCTATCGTGATAATAATAGTGACATATATTTATGTTATTGCTACATCAAAATACTTGTTTTCAATTTAGTGGCTTTATTTAAACTTTTGATTCAATTTAGTTTTTTATTCTTTACAACTATTCAATTTTGTCCTTCTATATATGTTAAAATAATTTTTTTAGAATTTATACGTCAAATCATTTTACCTAAATACTTACATTATATTTTTTATATTTTTTCACTTGTAATTTTTTCTATATAATTGTTTTAATATATATATATATATATATATATATATATATATATATATATAAATTCTAATTAACCTTAATTACTAATTTGCTTAAATTGGAAAACACATTATTGGATCGTTTTAAATAATATGGAATCAAATTTTAAATAGAAACCCTAAATTGAAAACAACTACTACCATGTGAGAATAATACTAACGTGTGAGAGTGTCACTATCACGTGATACAACATGACCTAACATATGACAATTTATATTTTTTTTAAAAAAAAAATTATGAATTAACACGTGACATATAACACGACATTAACATCATCTTAATAGAAATGACCAAATTAAACATTTTTTAAAAAAAATTAACAAACTAAATTGAATTTACAAATAATAAAAGGACTAAAGTGAACCATACTAACAAATTTGCTAAAGGACTAAATCTCTAAACCTACTTTTATCAACTATTGTATTATTTAATAAGTTTTAATTGAATTATGTGAGAAAGTCTCGATATATCTACTTTGTTGCTATTGTGCCTAACGTACAACACATTCCTTATGTTAGAACAATTTTCCAAGAACTTAGGGAAATAAGATGAACAACAATGTAGACTTGATATAATTTTCTAGGCGTGAATACACACTTTCCTAAAAGCAATATTTCGTCCCTTAAAAAATGAAGGGGATCACGAAATCCGCTTTTGAGATACAAAGAAGAAATACAACAATGACACTCACTCTTAGTATTAACGTCAAACAAGAATAAAGTTCCCACGAATTGATTTGTTTGTTAAGTGAATGACTGAGTTTAGAGAATATGTCACTAAAGTCACTACTTTCAATAGAGCATAAGATCTCTTTATAGATGTTGATCAAGCATCTTTCAAATCCAAGAGATACCAGATTCTAATTAGTTACATTTCTTCATGAATTATTGTAACTTTTCATGAATGGTAACTCTTCATGAATGGTTGTAATTGTAACTCTTCATGAATATGAAAATTGTCTCTAATACTTTTAAGTTCCAACACCTTCATTGCTCAACATCTTCTTTTTGGCTTAGTTTTCTATTTTTGTTACATCAATTTTCTCTTTTGTTTGCCTATATCTAGGCATATTCTTCAATATTCAATACAATACTTTTATTCTTCTTATCTTCCCTTCTATATCTCTGCTAGATTCTATTATTCTCTTCACAAACCTCTCAAACATGAACAATATGTAGATTTTACTAAGCAACAAACTTTATGTGGGTTTGCTCTTCCATATACATAAGTAGTATGTGTGTTATAGTATCATAGTTTCTCTAATGACAGACTTCACATTATGTCTGCAAAATATCCCTATGTTATCTTTGATGATACTAATATATGTGATGCTTCTCATCAAGCCAAACAACAAAAGCTTCCTTTTACACACACCATTATGATGATATTTTACCCCTTACTACCTGCACTACCATTCCTCCCTCTCCCCTCACATTAACATACCTCAAACTACTCAAAATAATGACATTAATCTTAATCAACCAAGATGTTCCACTCAAACTAGGAAAATTTCTCAATACCTTCGTCATTTCCAAACAAATACTATTGTTAGATATCTTATTAATAAATACTTAAACTACAATACCTTATCTCTATTATTCAAGCATACCATTTTTTACCATTTTCTCTGTTGATGATCCTCGTAGCTACATTGAAACATCTAAACAATCCTAATGGATCCAAGCTATACAAGAAGAGCTTAGTTTTTTGTCTATTGTTGAAAGTTCTATCGATTAGAGATAAGACCAATTTATAATATATAAGTGAATGCAAATCTTATTTTATAAACCGATTTTATGACGTTAAGTTAGGCAGCTTAAATCCACTGATGTGTAAAGAATTGTCTTGATTACATTTGAACAATAATGTGATTTTAATAATGAATCAATATTAATTTTAAGTAAACTTACTAAATATTTACATTTTAAAAAATTGAATTTTATTTGCTTGTATTTGAATATATATTATTACAACTAAGCATATTAACTAGCTTTAATATTTAGGTTTTCTATATTAAGCTTATGTTAAGATATTACTTGAATATCTAATTATGAGTATTATTAACTAAAGTAAAATGAATTTTCCTTCTTACCGACAACTTAGATCCATGAAAATAAAGATATCTGTTATCATGTACTTGTATATAATATAGGAGGTTTAATAGCCAATTTGGTCCCCAGTTTCGTTGACAAATCTCAATTTAGTCCCTCGTTTTAAAAGTGTTTGTAATGGGTCCTCACTATCAAAATTTTGAGTCAAATTAGTCCCTTCCGTTAAACAGAAACAAACGGCGTTAATGTTTGATGATTTGGCAAAAGAGATATTATTTTATAGATATATTTATGCTGACGTGTAATGAATGGGTGTTGAGATGAAATTTAGAGGTGCACTTTATATTTTCTAAGTAAGGCCCAAACCCTCTAGGATTTCATTTTTTTTCTAAGTAAGGTCTCTTCGGAGGGCAGAGCTTCCGCTAATGAAGGTGAAGAAGAGACTTGGGCCTCACTTAGAAAATATCAAGTGCACCTTTAAATTTAATCTGAGCATCCATTCGTTACACATCAACATAAATATATCTATAAAATAATATCTCTTCTGCCAAATCATCAAACCTTAACGCCGTTTGTTATTGTTTAACGGAAGGGACTAATTTGACTCAAAATTTTGAAAATGAGGACCCATTTCAAACACTTTTAAAACAAAGGACTAAATTGAGAATTGTCAATGAAATTGAGGACCAAATTGGCTATTAAACCTATATAGTATTGTACAAATTATTTTCATTGCGCAAATTATTTTCATTGTCTTTTTCTTAATCCCTCTCAAATTTTTTCTTCGTTATTTATCTCTTTTAGATTTGAAAAATATAAAGATCAAAACTCGAAATAAGCTTAAGATTTTTAAATTATATAAAATTTAGCTTGAGATTTTAAATTACACTTGTAAAATATGTAAAAAAAAAAAAAGAGAGGGATAGATATGGTAAAGCTACAAAAGTTGAAAATAAAATACATAATTAAACCTTGTAAATAAAATACATAATTAAACCTTAAGAATGACTCTAAGTATAGGTCTAATAAGCTAATTATTATAAAATTTAAATTTTTAATTAAATTTTAATTACTTTATAAATTTAAATGTTTTCAATTAAACTTTTATTAAAAGTTAAACATTTTTTAAGTATTTTATTATTTAATTTTATTAATAATAATTGTAGTGTACGCAACTGATTTTTCTTTGACCTTATCAATATTAATTACGTCTTCAGACAAATTAGGCCATAACACACTGTGTGCTGATTATCAAAGTTAGACACCGCTTACATGTCATATATTGAGTGTCTACTATCAAAGTAAGGTATTGCTTACTTGTTGCCTACCGGGTGTTGACTATCAGAGTTAGGTACCATGGTCTACGAGAACCAAGTGCCGATTACCTGAATCAAGTGTTGTCTACCAAGACCACGTGCCATCTACCGAGTCAGGTGTCACCTATCAAGAGTTATGTGCTGCTTGCTGAGGACTATGTGTTGCCTACTAAGACTAGGTGTTGCCTGCCAAAGGCTAGATACCGACTAATCGTTTCTACCCGACCACAAGCACACCTGCATCACTGTTTCTACTCGGCTAGAAGTCGGCCTGCCCAACTATTACTACCCGACCACAAGCCGACCTATTCAACTATTTCTACCCAGTCTCAAGTCGACTTATATGATCACTACAACTTGCCATAAACTTATCTATTTGACTATCAAAGCTAATGGAGTACTATTCTGACTTAGCAGAATCTGAATCAAACAAGTAACTCATGATAGAAATCGACCACTAGATCCATGTAGGTGAGGGTCTAGAAACTCATAATTATTCTATAAATAATATAATCACCAAAATAAATAATTTACATTCATCATTAGACTAACTTGAGTATAATGTCTTTTGCAATAACACTTCCTCTAAATTTTAAAACAATAGGCTTAAAATATCTCAATTTGATGAGTAAAAAATATAGACTAAAAAGAGCTTGAAAACTCTTCACATAATATACTCAACTTCGTAAAAACAATAATTATGTTTTAAACTTAGTAAACATTTTTTTTTCAAGTTCTTTATTTTGATGATCAATTTGTTTTTATTTGAGAAAAATGAATTAATCAACAAGTAAAAAATATATTAAGAAAAAGAGAAAGAAACATACAATTATATTAAATGATATAATACTTATACAAATAAGTACTTAACAAAACAAATTCGAACGAAGAATTGAATTAAAAATATGTTGTAATTAAAATTTAGGTAAACCTAAAATTTAATAATGTCTTGTGGAACTTTCACTTCATGAGAATGTCTGGAGTGTATGCGAAAAACAGGATTATGAAAGAAGTGTGGGAAGGAAATTGAAGGAATGGAAAAGTTAGAGAGAAGAAAGAAGAAAAAGCGAAATGCAGAAGGATGAAGGAGGTTAACTCATCTGGCATTGGAATGGCCACAAGGGAAGCTTACTCGCAAATACCTAAGAAGAAAGTTCCTCTCCTTCCTCTTCTCTCTCTTCTCTGCTTCACTTCCATCTTCCTCCTTCTCTCCCAATTCAGAACTACCTCCTCCCCTTCCATAACCCACTCTCTTCCCACCTTCCACAAACGCACCCAAGCTTCCTGCAATTTCTCCGACGGAAAATGGATCACTCATCCTCCCAGAATTCCAACCTACGACCACACCTGCAAGGAGATCTTCAAGGGCTGGAACTGCCTCTCCGCCAACAAATCCAACGCCCCTCTTCTCCCCACCTGGCGCTGGCAGCCCCGCCACTGCGATCTCCCCCAATTCCATCCCCTTAACTTCCTCCGCACTCACACACACACCGCCATTGGTACACCTTCTCACTTTCTCTCTCTTCTTTTGTTTGGGATTGTCAATAATGGGTGTTCAGCAGTGCAGGGTTTGTCGGGGACTCGCTCAACAGGAACATGTTTGTGTCTCTCTTCTGCGCTCTCAAGAGTGCCTCCGAGGGCCAAGTCAAGAAGTGGCGCCCCGCTGGGGCTGACCGTGGATTCACCTTCCTCGCTTACAATCTCACCATCGCCTATCACCGTACCAATCTTCTCGCTCGTTATGGTAGGTAAGCTTGCGTTTTTCTCATTCATTACTCTTTCCTCTCCTGTTTTTCACGCCTGTTTTCTTCTGGGTCTTGTTTCAAATGATCTGCTGTTTCTATACCCGTCTTCATGTGATGTATAATTGTTTATGTACGGATTCTAGGATTTTCAGTTTGTTATTATTTTTTCAGATGTCATTGTTTATGTTATCTTATGTCCTGTTATATAATCAGTGTCAAGTGTTCGACTGCAAATGTGAATGTGAAATGTTTCACATTAGGTAGAAATGGAAAAGTTGAGAAACATGTGAGAAAAATCTTCAAACATGACGCTTTTAGGTTGTTTTGGGTTGATTCTGTTGTTAACTTTGTTTGAATGGTTTGCTCATAGCCCAGGGAAGATGTCCTCACTATCTTGGGTCCTAACCTCATTGCTTTCATTATTCGTAACAAAAGACCATTTGTAGACTGTTAAGTTGTTTTTTAATTGAAGGCAAAATGGAGATAAATTGTTTTCATACATAAGTTGTCTTCTCTAGTAATATTGAAGAGATTATTGAAACAAGCTAAAATGAACTTATGAACATGTCATAAGCCATTTTCATGATTTTCATGGATAAACTCAAATAAATTGTGAAAAAACATTTCTAAATTCCCCTTATATGGTTCTAGTTGTTGAGCATTGTTAACTATTATTGATGTTGTTCTTCTGTTTGACGCAGCTGGTCCGCTAGTGATAAAGGTGGTGCCTTAGAAACTCTTGGATTCAGAGAGGGATATAGAGTTGATGTTGATGTTCCAGACAGCACGTGGGCAAAGGCTCTGAGTTTCCACGATATTTTAATTTTTAACACGGGACACTGGTAATACTAGAATGTTTCTATAGTCTCTTTCTGTAAATGGGCCATATATTGCAATTTGTAGCTGCTTTCCCATTCGTTATTTGATCTTTGAAAATAATGAGTGGAAAAGAAGTATGTTTTTGTCCTATGATTTTGTCTTGTTACATTGGAATGTCTTCTTGTGTGTGCATTTACTTGATTTTTGAATTTCCTCAAAGGGTTGCAAGGCTTAAGCTGTATCTGTGTCAGTTTTATCATCTGGTTTCATCAGTGCCCATGACTTTTATCTGGTTTCTTTTAAGAAATGCATATACCGTAATGTCTTTCATTTATCTGCTTGGTTGTTATTTTCTTTTGTTTGGGTTGAGCTGATTCCGGAGTTGTTGCTGGTAATTCAACAATTGAAGAATACCTTTTGAGTTTTATGTTTTTTACTGCTTGCTCCTCACTTTCCTTTGTATAAGCTGATGCTATTACTGTTCTTTGGAAAACTAGAAGTATACAAGAGGATATTAATTTTTTTTATCTGGTTTGTGTAAACAGGTGGTGGGCCCCTTCAAAATTTGACCCTGTTAAGTCCCCCATGCTTTTCTTCAAGAATGACCAGCCGGTAATCCCTCCAATACGTCCAGATCAAGGCCTGGATTTGGTTTTGGAGCACATGGTAATTTCTTTACTTTTATTACACTATAATGGTAGTGGAAGTAGTAGACAATAGGAACTTCTGTAATTTATGGCTCTAAGTAACCTAAGTATGAAACAATTACGTACGTGGTATCTTGTTAATTGACTTTAGTTCATTTGCTCATTCTGAACTCTGTATGTTTAGTTTCATAATGTTTTTTCCAATTAATGTATGGGTCTGAGTTTCATAATATGGATGAAGTGTTCAGGATTGAGTTGTAAAACTGTCATGATTACTTTTAAAAGATTTTCTACATTAGTCTGATCCCTCACACTTTCACCAATCCACTTACGAAATTACACCTAGTTTAAGTGGGTATGTGATTGATCAGCATATATTAATACGAAAGTAGTTTGTTTGCAGATCAAGTATGTGGAGAAAAATGCACGGCCTGGTGCAGTCAAATTTTTTCGTACTCAATCACCCAGACACTTTGAAGGAGGAGATTGGGATCAGGGTGGTTCCTGTCTAAGGGATAGACCTTTGTCGATAGAGCAGGTGGTTCATTTAGTCAATTATCTTTTTAAGCATGTTTTTACTAGAACAGTCATCCAATGAGTGACATACGTGATGTGATAATTTCATGCTAAATTGTTACTAGTAAGTTGACCTTGGAAATTTTGTTGCTTGTTGCTCTTTTAGGTAGAAGAACTTTTCTCCGTGAAGAATAATGGGACAAATGTGGAGACTCGACTGGTGAATGATCACCTCTATAAGGCTCTCGAGGGGTCTGATTTCATTATTTTGGACGTCACTCACATGAGTGAGTTCAGGGCTGATGCACACCCTGCTTCAGCTGGAGGGAAAAAACATGATGATTGTATGCACTGGTGCTTACCTGGAATTACAGATACCTGGAATGATTTGTTCATAGAGCTTCTGAACAGTAAGAAGTATCAAGGGTAGAAGTTTGATAAAGTAGTTATTTATCTATATTTGTTAGAAAAAGAGACTGACATTGTTCATAACGATTGTCTTTAACTTCTTCATCTTTGGTTAGCTGGCATGCTTTTCTCATTCGTATATTGCATTTTTTCTTTTCTCATGTGTATAACCAAAAGTTATTTTTGAGGATCGATGAGATGAATAAATACACTGTCGAATCAGGCCTTCAATTTTTTGGTCTACTCAAAATTGACGTGCAACTAAGGCGAGCAAAAGTAATACCATTATTTGGAATATTAAGTAATTAGAAACCTAACAAAAGGTCAATTATTTTTATTATATTGTACAAAATGGTTATTCTTTTCATTTATTTTCAAAATATTTTCCTCTCCTAATAATACATCCGAGTCATCATCGTACTGGGAGGGGAAAAGGAAAGAGAAAAAATAAAAACTCATTTGAGCAATGACATAGTAAAAGCAGAAATTAAAATAGAAGTGAGGCACGTTTCGTGCATATCTGCATATCTTAAAATCCGAGTCAAGCTATAGGGCAAGTTGTGCTAATCGATCAATCTATTCGAACTGTCCAGCCCCTTGAGTCTTCAATAGACCCAGTTTGAATTCCAACTAGTATTTTCCGCAGTTTTTGGGACAACGATTCTGCTGCTGTTTTGTATTCAGCTCTGCATTATCAGTATTATCAGCAATTTATTAGTACAATAATCATTAGTTGTCTGGAGTTTTCAAGAATATTAGGAAAGATAACGGACCAATAACCAAATTCCTACTGAAAAATCAAACATTCTTTTAACAGTGTTTTAAATCTCACGTAATTGTTTTAAAAATCAATTTAAGATTGATTTTTTTTTTATTTATTTAACAATTACAGAGTGAGCATTAATTAGTGATCAGCATGGACACAGTTTACCTTGTTTCCTTGTAGGTTACAGATGAAACAGAGTTGACAACAACTGCAGTTCCTGTGCAGAACACTTCATCAGCATCTAGCATCTCCTCCAATGATACGGCACGTTCCATGACCTGAAACATAATTCAAGTATTCCTATTCTTAGTAACCGAACAAATATTGCGAAATCATTAATAGGGTGCATTTCAAAGCTTACGAAAAATTAATACCTGATACCCCAAATCTAAGGCAATTTCAATGATGGATTTTCGTGTAATCCCAGGCAGGATGGCTCCATTTGCTTCCGGAGTGCAGATACTATTACCCTTCACAACATAAAAAGGAAAATGTGAAGTACAAATAAAGATCAAATTGGGTTATCTTAATATGTTGTCGTTTTCTTCAATAATATTATGTTGTTCATTCTATAATGAGTCGTGATTACAATCTATTCTGGAATATTAAAGTAAGGTTGTTGGTTTACCTTCACAACAAACACATTGCATGCAGAAACCTCTTCTATGTTTTTTCCAGTTGCTGAGTCCAAGAACAAGACATCAGAGAATCCATCAGCCTTCGCTGCAGTGGTTGCAGCATAAACCTACAATGCAAATATACACAGTCAATGAAGAGCGAAATTCATTTAAGGGATTATAATATGCCTTATGATTTTGTCTGACTAACTGTGCATATATAAGCAAAATGGACCCGCTTTCACTAAAATTGAACCATTCAATAAACTTTCCAGAATGATGAAATTCTACAGTGCAAACTTGAGACAACAATTTTTGTTCACTACATTTCTTCTACATTCAGTTAAGTACCCCGATTCCAAAATTAGAGAAAAGTGGTACAATGGTATTGATATGCTTACAGGGGCATAGTTGGTAACACTCTTGATCCCTCCGGTTCCACCAGTGCCAGATATTGCTCGATAGAACTTACTCTCCACTTTCAAGTTTAGTGCACCCTGTCATAAAATTGAAATTTAGTCTTGATACGAAATTTCATTAAATATTTTCTCTATAATAAAATCGATTCTTTGTAACAGACCTTGTGGTAGTTAGTGACAGGAGTACAGTAAACAACTAGTGTGTACTCTGGTGCAGGAACCACGCTTAAAGAAGCTCCTGTTCCCATGAGCAATGGCCTAATATACAATGATCCTTTCCCCAGTGGAGGCACCTGTTTCATATTTGAAGATCAGTTCAACTTATTTTTCAACTTCTTACAGGGAAAAGACTAGAACTTTTGCTGTCAAAAACAAAAAGATAAAAGATTTTTATACTGGTTAAGTATTCTATGTAGTAGTAGTGAAAAGATAAATAGTTTATGTACTATATTAAGGTTCAAACCTTGTTTTGTACACAATAATTACTTGTGATGCTACAATGATTTCAGATTAGTCACCATTATTAAACTTTGGAGATAAATAGGAAGAAATTAGTACCCAACGTTTGTTGGCAAGAGCTGTCTGTTTTACAGCATTAATGAACTGATCAATGGATGGAGATGGCATGCAAAATCTGTCTGCCCCCATCTTCATTCGTTGGGCATTCTGTTCTGGTCTAAACAGAACTATGTGCCCATCTTCAGTTCTATATGCCTTAAGCCCCTCAAAGATTCCCTGAAGAAAAGTTACACTAATTTGTGAGGCTTGAGCTAGAATTTGATCAAACATGCTTCATGTGGATTATGCAAACATTGTATGATTGATAGAAGCTGATGAATTGAAGCAGGTACAGTGTTGTTTTAACCTGTCCATAATTTATTATCGTGGCAAAAGGGTTGATCTCTATGTTTCCAAAGGGAACGAGGGATCCTTCAGAAAAGTTGTCTCCTTTTGCACATTTCATGACATACATGAAATCTGTCGGAACTGGACTGAATCCAATCTCATCCCAGTTTATGTCAGCGCAGTTTTCAACATCAACACCACTTTTTCAGACACAAAGTTAAGGGGTCAGAATGAGGAATATCATCATCAAAAACAGAAAAAAGGAAAATTTAATGTGATATTGTACCTTTCTGAAACAGAATGGAGAGTCATAGTTGTGAACTGGGGTTTTCCTGCAAAGCAGAGAGCAAAAGTTGATGCAAGCAATGAAGTTGTGTATCCAATATATATATATATATATATATATATATATATATATATATATATATATATATATATATATCATGCAATAACTTCTCCAATTTTCGAAAAGTTGTAATATATATTTAATTTTGTTTGACACGATATGTATAAGACTTCACTGGTTTTTGTTTTCGCAATTATTTTGATATTAAAATGCGAAAAATCCTTTTCGTTTGACATGATACTTATCAAACTTCTCCATTAGATTTTGTTTCCTACTTTTCTTTCTTGAAATATAAAACTAGTCAGAACACGTGTTAGATGTGTTTTCTTTACTGTAGGCAATTATTTTAATTAAAAAAATAACATTAAAAGAATACAACAATACAATTATTTTAATTTAAAATAATAGTTATTTAAAGGATAAAATAAAAAAATATCTTTATATATAAATATATACACATATTATTTATGAAGGTATAAGATAAAATTAAAAAGAAAATGTATACAAGAAGAAAAGAATCTCTTTATGTATAATGTGAGAGAGATGAAAAAGAAAAGTTGGGATAAAAGAGTATATATTTATTCGGCCGGCAACGGCTACATTATCCACCTACTAAACTTCATTCAATTTCAACACTTACCCTCTTTTTAATTTGTTTATTTTACAAGTTTGACTTAGTTTTGTTGAATTATTTTAAATTTATTTATTTTGACCATTTCTTCTTTGATTTCGTGGTCAACAAGATTTATTTATTATTTTCAACTTATAGACTAATTTGTTATATTTTCATTCTTTTCCAACTTATCACTCACTTTGTTTATTTCTCTTACAATATATTGATTTATGAGTTGGAGTAAATTGAAAAAATTAATACAAATCAAACGAAGAATTACATAAAAAGACATAAGATACTAGTTACGTCATCATATCGATACAAAAATTAAATAAAAAAAAAATACTTAAATGAAAATAAATAAACATATTAAACATTCAATAAAAACAAATTTGTTAATAAAAAATATTTAAATTTATAAAATGCGATATTATTTTATACGATTAATAAAAATATATTTTAATTGAGATATGAGTTTATCGGACTATGTATTATCAAATTCTCTCTATTTTCACACTTAATATTTTTAGAAAAAAATATATATTAAAAATTTAAAATAAAACCAACTTATAAGTGAGACATCTAACATTAGTATACCATAATATTAGTATTAGATTCAACATGAAGTATACATATAATTTCAACGAAATAAAAATGTTATGAAAGATAGTTTAATATTGTACAAAGAAACTATACAATTATTCATTAGAAACTCGAAATAATATATAAGTGTCACATAACCTTTTTATAGGACACACCACAAAATTCATTAAAAGAAATAACCAACACACTAACAAATGCTAAAAAAGTAATGATAAAATTAGTATAACTTAAACTGAAGAATTTTAATTATATAATTATATTATTTAAAGATGAAACCTGAAATTGATCTTAAAATGCAAATGATATGAATGCAGGTTAAGATGATAATGGGCAACCAAAGAAAGAAAAGGAAGTTAAGTTTATAAACTTTAATAAATAAATTCTTGAGAAAATCTGTAACGTGAGCCGTCTTAGCTCAGTGGTAGAGCGCGTGGCTTTTAACCACGTGGTCGTGGGTTCGATCCCCACAGACGGCGACTTTTATGTTTTATTAATATACAAATTTTTTCTCATATTTTTGCAATTTCTTAAATAATAAAAGAATTGTATACTTTCTTTATAAAGGCATTCTTCTCATTATGTGATGTTGGTATAAAACTTTCACCATTCTTCTCTTTCCTTTTAATATTTAACTTAGTAATCCAACTCTAAATCTTTATATCTTTTTAAACAACAATTGATATGTTATTTGATAAAGATGACCAAATAAGTTAAGTTTATTGGACTAATTATTCATTATCATTTGATGATTTAAATTAATAATTTTAATTTGTCAACTCATTTTAATATATGAATAAGACAAAATAATCTAATACTTTATTAAACTAAAACTTAAAATTAAAAATAGTTTAAAAATTAGATTTTATGCATGATACATAATTCAAAATATGTAGTGAAACTAAGGTGATTAAATATGATATATATAACACAGTTTTTAATGATTCTAAACAATTATATATAAGATATATTGTTGGTGGGTAGTGAAAGGCGACATCAAAGGGAATATGACGTCAGTGGAAGAGATAACTAACGTCTAAAAGGTGATTTCATTTGTAATAATGTCACCGATCATTTTTTTTATGTTAGCTATTTTATGATTTGATGTCGAATGCGTGATGTTGAAGACAAATTTCGCACTCATGTATGAACATTTGAAGCTCACCTTGGGATCGATAGTGAGGTTCTAAGATAAACAATCATTCCCCTTAAACTTCAATTGTGGGGCTTATGTTCTTGCCACACCTAATAGTCTCACATCACTCAAAGATACTTCTTCCTCCTTCAATCCTCCAAGATGTCCTTTAAGAACAAAACCATGATGGAATATAGGCTCCAAAGTAGACAACACCTTAGATACAGGTTGATTCATCATAATGATGTAACTCGGTGAACTTGGGATCAAAACAATGACACCCACCTTGAGATTGATAAGCCCTCAAGTAGGGATGGATAGTCATTTTCCATAAACCTCAACTGGAGGATTATGTTCTTATTATGTTTAATAGTCCTATGTTGTTTAGGAGTCAATGACAAAAACAGTTTAAATATTTCTTCTTTTTTCTATCCTCTAAAACTCTTTTAAAAAACAAAACCACGACAGAGCACATACATCAAAGCAGATAATATGTCAAGTGATGATTGACCTAACAATATTATTCGACATACTTGAAATTGGAACAAAAATCTATCATTTTATTGCATTCCTTATCACTTCACTTTTTTCTTTTAGTTTGTTTTTTGTTTTTGCTCGGTTCACTTTTGTTAATTGAATTGGTAAAATAAAAATGAAATATAATATGAACTAGTGAATTTGACCTCTATTTGCTTTCTTTTACTCGAGTTTAAAAACAAGGAGATGGATTCTTTATGCTTCATTTTATTATATGAGATTTGTAAACAATGATAATGTTTTATTATATTATATTTCAGTCCACTCCATTTCATTTTAACCCACTCAACATTCCTTCAGTTCAAACGTAAATAACTAAAATGTATTCGTTTATTAATAACAACTAATAAGGAACAAATAAACGTGAGAGAAAAAATGCACCATAGAATTACACAGTTGATGAACTTGAAACCTTTATTACATTAAGAGAACTAAAAGTATAACTTTTCATATTATGTAGAACATGTAGAAAAAATGACTTTCAAATAATAACTTGTTAGGATGAAACAGAAGTTATCTTCATTTAAGAGATTGTGACTGTCCATGACTTTTTATCCTCAAGACACCCTGTTTGAATTCCAACCAGTGTTTTGCGTAATTTTGCAGACAATGTTTCTGGCCCTGTTTTGTAATCCCTCCTGCATATGGTCAATGGTAAAGACATAAGAGAGAAGATATTTTAAATAAATAGTTGAATTATGATACTTATTAGTATAAAAAATTGAGTTTAATTTATGCATAGGTAGTAGAAATTACTTTTATGCTTGACATCTACTGAAAAAGCATCATATTAATGAATAAGATTACGTATGAAAATAATCATTACAAAATAAATAATATTATCCAATATAAAAGTGTAAAAAATGCGTAGATATTATCTGAATTGACGTAATATATTGAAAACAAAAGAAATAGAATAATTGAAGTGAAATTTTTACGTTGTTTCCTTATAGCTGACAGATGCAACAGAGTTAACAACCACTGCAGTTCCTGTGCAGAACATTTCGTCAGCAACTAGCATTTCCTCCACTGATACGGCACGTTCCATTACCTGAACATAATTCAAGTAAGTGCCCCCTCTATAAGTAACTAAGCAGACAATATTGAGAACATTTTTCTTTGTAAAAACAAAGGTAAGGTAGATTCTCCAACACAGTAGATAGATTTTCTAAAAGCAAGTTCATTTGCAGAAAATGAAACCAGTAAGATTAATCAATATGCGTGCGAATAATTGAAAGAAAATATACCTGATAACCCAAATCAATGGCAACTTCAATGATGGATTTTCGTGTGATACCAGGCAGGATGGTTCCATCTAATGAAGGAGTGGATATAGTGTTGCCCTTCATATGATTAAATTAAACAAATTTTGTTCAGACTATCACATGGTTTGGATATATAAATTGTTAATAGCATGCCCAAATAGACAATGTTCAGACCTTCACAACAAATACGTTGCATGCTGATGCCTCCTCTATATATTTTCCTGTTGCTGAGTCCAAGAACAACACATCGGAGAATCCATTGGCCTTTGCATCAATTATTGCAGTATAAACCTATGGCACAAAAGCATATAAGGATAATATACTTTATCAAGAGGATAATTATAATCTGAGGTAACTTTAAGTATGATGATCATTTGACTTAGTAGACTAAGTATAACCGTGCTTTTTGTTGTATTTGTATTACTTTCATGATGGCATATACATCAGGGGAACTTGTTAAATAAAGTTTACAGAACGATAAAATTCAGGAACAAAAGTTTTGATTAACGTTCTTTTTCCTCTAACTTGATTTCTTCTAATCTCGGGATAAGTAAAATTATCAACCATTCAGAACATATACATAAGGAGGCGGAAGAGTAAAATGTAAAAAAAATGTAGTGTATACAAAATTTATGTGTGTAAAAGTATTATTTTTCATGTTTTATAGATGTATGCATGCTTACAGGGGCATAATTGGTGACACTTTTGATCCCTCCAGTTCCACCACTTCCAGATATTGCTCGATATAGTTTATCCTCCACTTTTAAGTTCAGTGCACCCTGTATTAATTAATCAAAGAAGAAATTAGTCTCGAATATGAGATTTCAACAAGTTGTAAGTAGAGTTTTCTCCTTGTATTGTAAAACATGTGGAAATCCAAAGGTGACCTTGTGGTAACTGCCAACTGGAGAACAGTAAATAAGGAAAGTATACTCAGGAGCTGGTGCCAAACCCAACAGTGGTCCTGTTCCAATGAGCAAGGGCCTAAGATATAGTGACCCTTTTCCTAGAGGAGGCACCTGTTTCAAATTTGAAGCTTAATTTGTTTTTCAACTGCTTCATAGAACATAGAGATTAATAGGACGAGGAAAACAATGAATACCCATCGTTTGTTAGCAAGAACTGTAAGCTTTACAGCATTTACAAACTGGTCAACAGATGGGGATGGCATACACATTCTATCTGCTCCTCTCTTCATGCGTAGACCATTCTCATCTGGTCGAAATAAAAGTATACGCCCATCTTCAGTTCTGTGTGCCTTAAGTCCCTCAAAGATTCCCTGAAGATTCACAAAGTTTGCATATTTGTGAGGCTTAGCTTGAAGTTCTTTGCACAATGCTTATTATTGATAAAATCTAATAAATCATTAAGCACTGCTGTGTGGCATAAGAACCTGTCCATAATTTAATATCCCAGAACAAGGGCTGATCTCAATGTTACCATAAGGAAGCAGTGATCCTTCTGAAAACTTATCTCCTTTTGCACATTTCATGACATACATGTAATCTGTGGTAACTAAATTAAATCCGAGTTCATCCCAATTAACCTCAGCAGCACTGATACAAAGGCAGGGTGACCAAACTTCAAATTCAAAATCACCAATATTAAAGTATTGTACCATAAAAGCATGATTGAACCAAGTTCATATATCATTGTCTTACTAATTAAAAATTAGGCAATTAATCGTTCAATATTACCTTTCAGAACCGTTATTGATGTTCCCTGAGGGGGGAGACATGGCTGCGATCACGGGTTTCTCCTTTCAAGTAGTGTCAGCTGATGCAAGTCTCCACCCAAATACCTGTATAAAACCAATCCAGGTCAGTCATACACTGTATATGTTGATGTCATGTCAGAATATACTACAGTAACCATCATTATAATATATGATAAAATTTATTACATACACATACACACTCGCACGTAGAAAGTTATGTGTTTCAAAGATCACATGTAAAACTAAATATCTGATCAAAATTAAAGACTTTAAACATAAAAGATAAAATTCACAAAAAAATAGGAACTGCAGTTATAAATAAGAATTAAAATTCAAAATTATCATATTTTTGTCCAGAGATAGAATAACACGATGATTATACTTTAGGTCTTGAATCCCAGATTGACATAATGTCAGTGATCTAGAACGTGTATGAATGTGATCTTAGAAATTATGATAGCAACATGATTCACGTTTCTTTTTCTTTCGTCTCATCCTTGCTTTTTCTCAAATTTTCTTTCTTCTTTCCATCCAGGTAAAGAAAAGGATGGGCGTAGCCAGTGATAGATTTGAAAAAACAACTTAGAAATTCGCGTTTATATCACTGTGAACATTCATTAGAAAGTGAGGCAATGGAATGAGAAAGATGAGTACCTTGTAAAAGCTGGTACGAACTTTGTAGAGACGTGGGATTAAAAATTGAGAAGAGAAAAGAAAAGCTTTAGACGAAAACAATGGAGAATGAAACAGTGACAGATGCAAAGGGGAGCATACCGATGCATGCCTTTAATAATAAAAATCTGGAACCACCACACGCTTCTCACGAATTAGACTTTAAGCATATATTTTTTCATAGCGAAAAGAAATGATATTCCAACACCACAATTTGACACCAATTTGACACTATCCACGTGTCAAATTGTGATTGGGACATTTTAAAATATAAAAAAAAAAACTGATATTCAGTACATGCAAGGGCAGAGTTGGAATAAAAAATCTAAAATTTGAGTTTGACGGTTTCTTTTATGCTTTCGGTTTTATCTTTCGTTCTTATTTTCGCTTCTCTGCAATGTTTTTCTCTCAACCACCGAATGCCCTACCGTGCTGCACAAACTCTCCCCGATTAGCACTCTCTGTTTCGTTTTCTCCTATGAACCCACTCTTTCGTCCTCTCAGTTCACCATAACGTCATTTGTTTTGTCTTGCAATCTCCGGTGAACCCACGGATTGGGTCTTTCGTTCTCTCCGAAGAGCAATCCGTGTTTTGTTTTGTGTTCGATTCTCCGGTCAAGCCACTCATTGCAGTATCTCTTTGATTTTTTGGGGTTTCGTTGTATGAAACCATTCCGCTGAACCCACTCCCTTGCTCTCTTCCTCTTTTGGTCATTTTTGTGTTGTGACTCATTGGTATTTGTTTGTCGAAGTGGTAAAGGGAGCGTTATCTCTCTGTCTGTGGTTTTGGTGAAAGCATTGGTCTTTGTCTGTTTAGGTGAAAGGTCATCTCTGTCGTTGTGATTCTGTGTTTGTTTTTGTTATTTTGTACCTTCCTCAATGGTATTTGGGGTCCCAAAATCAACTCACCACCCCCAACAAACATCTTAAAACAAAAAAAATCAAAAACCCATGCAAAGTTTGCCAAAAAGTTAAAATTTGACATCTTGTGAAGGACTTTGTGTACAAATTCAAGAAAGGACTCGCGTAAACATGGTAAACGATTACACCACCCATTTTCAATGCACTTGACTTTGGATTTCATCCAACCACTTTGTGTGAACACAAGACCTCCCTCAATGGTATTTGGGGTCCCCAAAATGAACTCACCACCCCCAACAAACATCTTAAAACCAGAAAAATCAAAATCCCATGCAAAGTTTGCCAAAAAGTTAAAGTTTGACATCTTGGTCCCCTGTGTACAAAAAAGTGGTCCCTTGTGAAGGACTTTCTGTACAAATTCAAGAAAGCTCTCGCGTAAACGTTTACCACCTATTGGTAAACGTTTACACCACTCATTTTTAATGCACTTGACTTTGGATTTCATCCAACCACTTTGTGTGAACACAAGACCTCCCTCAATGGTATTTGGGGTCCCCAAAATGAACTTACCACCCCCAACAAAAATCTTAAAACCAAAAAAATCAAAATCCCATGCAAAGTTTGCCAAAAAGTTAAAGTTTGACATCTTGGTCCCCTTTGTACAAAAAACTGGTCCCTTGTGAAAGACTTTCTGTACAAATTCAAGAAAGCTCTCGCGTAAACGTTTACCACCTATTGGTAAACGTTTACACCATCCATTTTCAATGCACTTGACTTTGGATTTCATCCAACCACTTTGTGTGAACACAAGACCTCCCTCAATGGTATTTGGGGTCCCCAAAATGAACTCTCCACTCCCAAAACACACCCTAAAACCAAAAAAATCAAAATCCCATGCAAAGTTTGCCAAAAAGTTAAAGTTTGACATCTTGGTCCCCTATGTACAAAAAACTGATCCCTTGTGAAGGATTTTCTGTACAAATTCAAGAAAGCTCTCGCGTAAACGTTTACCACCTATTGGTAAACGTTTACACCACCCATTTCCAATGCACTTGACTTTGGATTTCATCCAACCACTTTGTGTGAACACAAGACTTCCCTCAATTGTATTTGGGGTCCCCAAAATAAACTCTCCACCCCCAAAACACAACCTAAAACCAAAAAAATCAAAAACCCATGCAAAGTTTGCTAAAAAGTTGAAGTTTGACATCTTGGTCCCCTGTGTACAAAAAACTGGGCCCTTGTGAAGGACTTTCTGTACAAATTCAAGAATGCTCTCGTGTAAACGTTTACCACCTATGGTAAACGTTTACCCCACCCATTTTCAATGCACTTGACTTTGGATTTCATCCAACCACTTTGTGTGAACACAACACCTCCCTCAATGGTATTTGGGGTCCCCAAAATGAACTCTCCACCCCCAAAACACAACTTTAATGTAACCAACGAAGATCGACGAGATCACACGCCAACACCAACGAACAAGAAAAATGTAACCAACGAAAAGATGCGAACAACGAACCCCAACCGCACCGGAATCAACAAAAATGGAGATGGAGAAATCGAAATATTGCAAAACGGAGATGGCGGCAGTGAGACGGAGTGAGAAGGTGAAATGAGATGAAAGAGAACGTTCATGCGCCTAGGAAAGAGGTCAAGGGCAAAACGGGAAGGCAAAATTTCAAATCTGAAAGTTTCCAGTGACGTCATAAATTGAAATTTTAAAATAAAAAAAATATAACCAATCACCTGCCGACACCTGACAGTGTCAAAATGATGTTAATATTTTGATGTCAAAATATCGGGACGCTTTTTCATATTGGTTAATTTAACTTTAATTTAATATATTGTATTATAATGTATTTATTATTTTAAGGTCAAATTTATATATTCTAACGTACAAAAATATATTTATCAATACAAATAAAACAAACCTTTTTACCAAAACGCCTATCATTAAAGGAGATAAATATTAAAATCAATAATGCACAAATAACGTATACCTAATCCAAGAACATACATTACATAGTTTATAGGGACACAAGACGATTAACTATCCAAATAAATAAAAAATTTTTAAATTATTACAAAAGTGCAAAAGAATTGAGGATGACATGCAACACTCACAACAAAATGACCATTTTCCATTTTCTTTTAAATTTTAGGACCTATTTTTTTTTTAATTATTTTAAAAGTATTCATCACCCCCTCCTGATATGTAATCAAACATATTTATTGGATGCTTTGTATATATGATAGATGCTTACAGAATATGTATGTATGCTTTATACTATTTAATAATTGTTTATATATATTGGGCAAATCTTAATGTGAGCATTAATATAAATAATTAAGTATTAATAATTTGTATGAGAGGGAAGGTATATAGCTGTCCATATAAATTTGTTGTAAAAAATTAACAGAATAAATCACTGTCTTTAAGCATTTATCCGCGGTGTATTACGCAAGTTCTAAAGATATAATAGGAACTTCTCAGAGTTTCTAACGATATCAGAACTAGCAAAGATCTCTAAAAAGAGAATAAAGTAAGCCCAGAATAATTTTAAGAGATAAAAGAAAGAAGAGAACAAAAGGAGAATAAGAGAATGAGAGAAAGAGAAGTGTGTAAGTCTGTGTTTGAAATGAGCAAAGCCATTCTATTTATAGAGTGAGAAATCAAAGAATATTGGCCCAAGGCCCAAAGTTAATGGGAAAATCCCGTGCCTTGCGTTTGTGAGTAAATCCTGAACCGTGTGGGAGTGGCTTTTGACCACGAAAAAATTGCAGCAAAAAGAAATATGAACGTTGCATGAAAGGAAACGTTGGCAGCCGATTTTGTTGGAATCACGAAAGTTGTGCAGAACGTGTGCAAATAAAATATTTTGCAATATTGACACTACTTTTATAACAATCCCCCACATATTGCAAAATATATATACAAAAGAAATTATTTTGGGTTTCACAAGATGTAATGCATCAGAACTGGTATAGCAAGCTATATGAACCAGTCTTAGATCAAGAAACCTAACACAAATGTAGTTGGTATAGCAGGCTATATGAACCAAAGACACTTGAGTGTGTTATAGGTTTATCAATCACTATACACTTCCACAATCCTTGCTGTTATCGCTGTGATGCGCTTACTAGGCCATGCGCGTGCCCGATATTCATGAGTGTTCTAGAGATCATGCCAAGATCTCATGCAAGCAGCCCCACTTGACACTCATATAGGTGATTTCATCAAGTGTATGCTGCAAGTCATACACCACCTGTAAGGGATACGAAGATCATTAAGAACTTTGTTTAGTTACAAAGTTTAACCTCTCAATAATGCAGTCTCTAGTACTTTCACACACCATAGGAATGAACATATTTGATTTAAAATCAAATTAGTGTTATCAGAACTAACAAGTGACTTGTTTTTACCCATATGAACCTTATTCTTGGGATCTCAAATTACAAAGGTTGGGTTACCATCACTTGTTTGTTAGCCAGTGTTGTTAGCCAGTGGCTTAAGTCTCATTCCCCTCGATGTTTCTAAAATCGTATTTCTTCCCAAGGGTTTTGTCAGAGGATCTGCTAGATTTCGTTCTGACTTCACATAGTCATTGGAAATAGTTCCACTCTTTAGCAGTTGTTTCACCAAATTATGTCTCAATTGAATATGTCTATTCTTTCCATTGTAATTCTTGTTTTTAGCTATAGTTATTGCCGATTGGCAATCATAGTGTATTGACACCGATGAGGTTGGTTTCATTCCTAGTGGAATGTTTATTAAGAAGTTTTTCAACCACTCAGCCTCACTACCAGCCATCTCAAGAGCGACAAACTCAGATTCCATTGTTGATCTTGCAATAATAGTTTGTCTGGCTGATCTTCATGTAATCGCACCACCCCCAAGTGTGAATACATAACCACTAGTGGATTTTGCCTCATCTGAATCAGAGATCCAGTTAGCATCACTGTACCCTTCTAGTACAGTGGGAAATCCACTATATTCAATGGCATAATCCATTGAACCTCTTAAGTATCTCATAAGCCTGGAAAGTGCATCCCAATGTTCTTGATTTGGACATTGAGTGTACCTACTTAGTCTACCTACTGCATAAGCAATATCAGGTCTAGAAAAACTCATCAAGTGTAGTAAGCTCCCAATTATCTGAGCATACTAAGACTAAGATAAAGATTCTTCTCTATTTTTCATTAATTTAGAGTTAGCATCATAAGGGGTACTCACGGGTTTGAAATCATAATACCCAAACTTCTTAAGAAGTTTCTCAATGTATTGTTCTTGGGATAGTAAAATACTATCTCCCTTCCATATGATTCTAACATATAAAATTACGTTAGCTTCACCCATGTCTTTCATTTCAAAATTTAATCCTAGAAACAGTTTAGTTCTAGTGACAATTTCATTGCATGTACCAAAGATTAACATGTCGTCCACATACAAACATATAATGACACAATCATCATTTTCAAATTTAGAGTACAGAACATCATTAGGTAAAAAACCGTCACATAACAATACATTATCAAGTTTTTCATGCCACTGTTTTGGTGCTTGTTTCAACCCATACAAAGATTTTAAAAGTTTACATACTTTATTCTCTTAACCAGGTACAACATACCATTTAGGTTGAGTCATGTAAATTTCCTCCTCTAAATCACCATTCAAAAAGGTAATTTTAACATCCATTTGGTGTATCACTAGCTTATGGATTGCTGCTAAGGCTAACAATATTCGAATAGAGGAAATCCTAGTCACTGGAGCAAAAGTATCAAAGTAATCTATGTTGTGTTTTTGAGTAAAATCTTTTGCTACTAATCTTGCCTTATACTTTTCTATATATCCATCAGGTTGATATTTTTTTTTTTTAAAGATTCATTTACAGCCAATGGATTTTGTTCCTATTTAGAAACAAACCATTTTATAGGTTTCTAGATAGTATTTTATTTGAGTTTACAAATTATTCATAGTGACAAAGGGTCGCCATTAATTATAGTGATTCCTATGAAGTATCTGTTTATACAAAAAAAAGGCTTTCCCTGTAAAATAGAAAATTTTAACAAACATTTTTCTGATTAACTAGTAGTTTAAAGGCATTAGATAAGATTTTTTTTATTAAAATTTATATAAACATATTATAGAAAGTTATGTGGAGATGTGTACTTAATTCATATATTTTTAATTTTCTTAATACAGAATAAAAGTTTTAAGAAACAAAAGAAATATGCATTTTTAATTCCGTAACTGATTGGTCTTGACAATATTTCCTAGGAATCTTTTGAATTATGAGGACAAGTGACCATATATATATATATATATATATATATATATATATATATATATATATATATATATATGTACATATATATATATATATATATATATATATATATATATATATGTACATATATATATATATATATATGTACATATATACATATATATATATATATACATATACATATATATATATATATACATATACATATATATATATATATATATGTATATATATATATATATATACATATATATATATTTATATATAAACGAAAGTGAAACATTGTTTATTTATTGTAGGTTTAATAGGTTCGGAGGTCTCTATATTTGGGGGTGTGTTTCAATTGGGTCCTCTAATTTTGGAAGTGATAATTAGGTCTCTAATTTTGTCAATTTGAATCAATAAAAGTCTTTCCGTTAAATGCAGTTAACGCCGTGAAGATTTTGAAATGTGGTACGCTGACGCTTCCAAGTGGCACCGTTTCAAGTGTATAGGTGGATTATAAAAGGGTGAAATCTCTTTTAATTTAGGGATTTCACCTTCAAATACACCTTTTAATTTAGGGTTTCACCCTTTTATAATCCACCTATGCATTTGAAAAGGTGCCACCTGGAAGCGTCAGCGTGCCACATGTTCAAAAACTTGACGGCGTTAACTGCATTTAACGGAAAGGCTTTTATTGATTCAAATTGACAAAATTAGGGACCTAATTGATCACTTCCAAAATTGGAGGACCCAATTGAAACAAACCTCCAAATATAAGGACCTCCGAACCTATTAAACCTTTATTGTATTGACGTGCATATGGACGCAGTAGGAGTTCGTATTCTCACTGTTAGTAATTTATTCCTTTACAAACATGTCTCACATGGAATAGTTTAAGACACGACTATCTCACTTTTATGTTGATTTGGTTAATTAAAGAGTGATTTTGACTTTTTCTGTTTTATGCACTCGTCGTTATTCACAAGTGCTATTATTTATTTATTTATTTATTTAATTAATTTAAAAGTAAGAAATATCTTTTGTGATAATAAATCGAAAATATGAATAAATTATAGTATACATAGAAGAGTATAAATCTTAAGTCAATTTTACATTAATATTAAGTTGAATCTAAAATTCACTCTGTAGAAAATTTAAGATATCAAGAAACACTTAAAGAACAGAAATAATGTAAGAAATGTTCTTTTCAACCTATTCTCATGAATTTTTTGAAGGTTTGGGTGTCAAAATTTCATTATATATATATATATATATATATATATATATATAGAGAGAGAGAGAGAAAGTAGGATCCCTCATACCAAGAAGCAAAAGACTTCTAGATATCAACGGTAAAAAATAGAAGTGTATAATGCTATTCTTGCCAACTGAGTATGTTTACTAAATTAAAGAGGCTATTAAATAGCACTCATGTAACAAAATACATAAAGAAGTGGTAACAGCTAAAAAATAAAAGTGCCTACAAATTAGGCATTATTATGCAGTAACAGAAAGTGCCTACAAATCAGGCTTTATTATGCAGAATAAAATATCTCTTCATTCCCTTCCTTAAACTGATTTCCAAGACTTCTAGCGTGTCAGTTTATTTTAGATAAATCAATCATTCCCATCTTCATCCTGAGTTTTTGAAAAGCTTCAAGTTTTAAAGCCTTGGTCATTATATCTGCAACCTGTTCCTTAGTTCCACAGTGCATCAACTCAATTTCTCCATCTTGCACAAAATCTCTTAAAAAATGAAAACGCACTCTAATATGCTTGCTCCTGCCATGCATTACTGGATTTTTTGAAAGTTTAATGGTTGAACTATTGTCACACATAATAATAGTGCTAGTGTCCTGAATATAAGTTAAGTTTCCCAACACTCTTTTCATCCACATTGCTGGACAGGCAGTGGCAGCAGCAGCTACAAACTCTGCCTCTGTACTTGAGAGAGAAACAATTGGTTGTTTCTTGGACATCATACTGCTCCTGAACTTAGCAAGAATACATAACCAGAAGTTCTTTTAGAATCATCCTCATCTCCTGCATAATCAGAATCTGTGAAAGCGAGCATATTTTCTTCCCCCCCTTCTTATAAAATATCCCATAACTAGTAATCCCTTTTAAATACCTTAAAATTCTTTTAGCAGCTTGTAAGTGCATCTCTGTTGGCTTAGACATATATACGCTAATTAAACTTACACTGAACATGATGTCGGGTCGTGTAGCAGTTAAATATAACAAGCTTCCTACAATTTGCTTGAAATAAGTTTCATCCACGGTTGTACCTTCAATATCTTTGTTAATCTTACTACCTGGAACAATTGGGCTTTTCACAGGTTTACTTTCTAACATTACAAACTTTTTCAGCACATCATTAGCATATTTCTGTTGACACAAAAAAATTCCACCTGGTTTCTGTAAGACCTCAATGCCAAGGAAGAATCTCATCTTCCCTAAATCAGTCATATCAAAGGCTTTCATCATAGACTTCTTGAATTTAACCATCATGCCCACGTCATTGCCTGTATAAATCAAATCATCAACATATATACTGACAATTAATATGCTTTCTCCAGTACCTCTTTTGGTGAATAAAGTCTGTTCACTTGGACACTTTTGAAAACCCTCTTGCATGAAATGTGCTTCTATACGTCTAAACCACGCCCTTGGTGCTTGCCTTAGACCATACAAAGCCTTATGTAATTTGTAAACCTTGTGCTCCTCCCCCTTTTTGGCATAGCCCTTTGGTTGTTCTATGTAGACATCTTCATTTAAATTTCCATGTAAGAATGCAGATTTACATCTAGTTGAAAGATTTGCCATCCTTTGCATGCCGCAAATGCCACGATTAACCGTACTGTATCCATGCGTGCAACAGGAGCAAAGACCTCAGAAAAATCGATTCCATATTGTTGAGAATACCCTTTAGCTACCAATCTTACCTTATATTTATCAACTTCTCCATACTCATTCAACTTTGTCTTGTAGATCCATTTGACTTCAATGGTTTTAGTTCCAACTGGTAGGTCCATTAGTTCCCATGTCTGATTCTTTTCAATTGAGTTTATTTCACTATCCATGGCCTTTCTCCATTTTTCTTCTTTAACAGCTTCCTCAAATAAAATTGGATCTTCACTTGTGACATCTTGTACTATGTAGGCTGCTATCTCAGCTTCATCTTCTTCACTTAATCCTTCTCCAATGACAAATTCTTCCATCCAGCTTGGCTTTCTTCTTTCTCTCCCTTGAATTATGTGTTCCTGTGAATTCATTGTTGCTTCATTTCGAATGACACTTTCCTCATTATGTTCATCATTCACACCATCACTATCAACTTCAATATTTTCTTCAGATTCATCACTATGTAACTTATCATCATCACCCCACAACAACTCAGTTTCTATTTGCTCTTTATAATTTGGACCCCAATCCCAACTCTTCTCTTCTTCAAATATAACGTCTTTACTAATAACAATCCTCTTTGTCTTAGGATTAAATAGACGATAACCCTTGGACTCTTCACTAACACCCAATAAAATACAAGGAAAACTTTTATCATCAAGCTTACCTCTTTTTGCCTCTGGTATGTGCACATGAGCCAGACATCCCCAAACTCGAAGATGGTTTATTGAAGGTTTGATTCCACTCCAAGCTTCTTGTGGAGTGATGTTCCTCACAGCATGCGTCAGACATCGATTCAATAAATAAAAGGTCCAGTTTACAGCTTCAGGCCAAAATAACTTGGGAACCTTTTTTGCAGAGAGCAAACAACGTACCATATTCATAACAGTTCTGTTTTTGCGTTATGCAACTCCGTTTTGATGCGGTGTATAAGCTGTAGTAAGTTGCCTTTTTATTCCATGTTCTTCACAAAATAGCTTGAACTGAAGAGAGTTAAACTCCCTTCCTCTATCCATTCATAAGCATTTGATGGATGCTTCAACTTCCTTTTCCACCATTTTCTTGTAGGATTTGAAACACTCCAAAGCTTCAGATTTTTCGGAGAGCAAACACACCCAACCTTTACGGCTATAATCATCAACAAAGCTTAAAAAATACCTTTTTCCACTATTTGAAATGGGTTCTATTGGACCGCAAATATCTGTATGTATGAGTTCCAAGACCTTGCTAGCGTGCCATTTACTTGTCTTAGGAATTGGATTACGATGTTGTTTGCCAGTGAAGCAGTCAACACACATGATACTAGAGTCGCTGAGTTCAGGTAGTCTATAAACCATTTGCCGTGTTTGTAGTGTCTTCAAGCCTTTGTAGTTTAAGTGGCCAAACCTTTGATGCCAAAGGTAAGTGAGGTCAGAGGAGGTGTGTAGACATTCTTCAATGGGTAGGGTGATAGATCTTTCATTGAAGAGAATGAACATACGGTTGCTGCTCATTTTTGTATATGCGATCAAACCTTTAACGGATGATAGATGTTGCATGTTCCTTTTTGTATAAGAATAGCAAGGCCCTTTTCTTGTAATTGTCCCATGCTTAACAAATTTTTTTGAAGCTCTGGGATATAGTATACATCACGAATAAGGAAGCTTGTGCCATTAAACGTCAATCTAACACTTCCTATTCCAAGGACAGTCATCTGAGAGTTGTTTCCACACTTGACAAAATGTTGATCTCCATATGCCAATTCTACAAACATACCTTTATCACCACACATATGATTAGAACACCCTGAATCCAAAAACCATGCGTCACTCCTTTTGGATTCCTTTTCTACAGTAGCCATCAGAAGAAGCTCTTCTGTTACATCTAACTCTGCATAATTTGCTTCTCCTTTGTTCCATTGAAGAAATTCATACTGAAAATGTCCCAAGTGGTGGCACTTGAAGCATTCTACAGTGGCTTTTGAAGAAAATTGTCTTCCTCTTCCCCGTCCACGACCACGATATGTTCCTCTTCCTCTACCTCTGCCGCGACTGCTTTCTGATGTGAGTACTTGTTCACTATCTTGGTAGACCTTTTTAAACTTTTGCTCATGGACTACTAAGGAGCTTTGAAGTTCATCAATAGACATGGTCTCTGTGTCCTTTGACTCTTCGATCAAAACCACGATATAGGTGAAACGTGGTGTCAACGTTCGAAGTATTTTTTCAACCACCTTTGAATCGGACATAAGTTCTCCATTGCTTCTCATTTTGTTTGCCACTGCCATGACTCTAGCAAAATATTCTATGATGATTTCTATTTCTGTCATTTCAAGCACCTCAAACTCCCTTCTCAATGCATTGAGCATTGATTTCTTCACACGATCATTTCCTCCATATTTTCTTTTCAAAGAATCCCAAACAATCTGAGATGTGCTCCTATCCAAAATTTGTTCGAAAATTGATCTATCAATGGCCCTGAAAAGGTAATGTTTGACTTTGTGATCTTCAATTTTAGATTTCTCCAACTGCTCCGATTCTTCACTAGACAGAACAGTACCCTCCATAGGCTCCTCAACACCATTTTTAATCAGATTCCAGAGACCCTTGGCACATAAAAAATTCTCCATCAGTTCACTCCAATGATCATAATGTTGACCGTCAAAGTAAGGAATTTTTGAGGAGAATTTATCATTATTCATCTTCGTAAGCTGCAAGATTTTTTAGATACGGCGGTCAGTAGGGAAAAATATTCTAGATATTTTTTTGAGAGCTGGAAGCAATTGGATGAATTCCCCCTAAAGATTTACATTTCAGTAGCGCCAGTTGATGAAAATTACTTTAGAAATAAGTAAAATTCTGGGGTTTTTTATTCCACAATTATTATTCTTAAAAATAAAAAGAGGGGGTAATGAATATTTTCTGTATCACGCCCACTAGGAGCTTTGATACCAGTTTGTAAAGAATAGAAGTGTATAATGCTACTCTTGCCAACTGAGTAAGTTTACTAAATTAAAAAGGCTATTAAATAGCACTCATGTAACAGAATACATAAAAAAGTGGTAACAGCTAAAAAATAAAAGTGCCTACAAATTAGGCATTATTATGCAGTAACAGAAAGTGCCTGCAAATCAGGCTTTATTATGCAGAATAAAATATCTCTTCATCAACATTAATCAAAAAAATTTCGTGATTTTATAAATGTCATTTTATCTTTATAAATGTGTTTTGACGCACCAGAAAATAAAGAACCATATAATTATCACACACAAAACGAATTTTTTATTTATTGATTGACTATGCCAAACTTTCTTATTGCGTTAAAAATTATTGTCATAAAAAATGTTTTAGAGTATTTTTAAAGTATTTGATGAGTTAATAATAATCTTTTTTTAAATATATCAAATTATAAATTTTAAATAAAAAACATTTTTTTCATCTTTTTAAATAGACAAAGTTTAATATTTGTCCCTCCTCCAAGTCTCTTTTTTATCGTTACAAATTGAAAAAAAAAGGGTTCTATTTTGCTTAAATTAGTTTTAAATTTGTATCTAATAATAAATAATTATAAGTTCTGAAAAATAATGTAAAAAAATAATTTATAGATTTAGAAAATTAATATATATGTAAGTTTGTGTGTTTATATTTTTACTAAGTGTTAGAAGCAGTTTTAATGGTTAAAGATATTTTTAATCATCATTATGGCGGTTTTGCCCGCCACATAAACTTCCTTTTCCAGTAATAAATTTGTCATCATCTTTTTTCTTCAACAAAAATCTTTCACTGGATATTTTGTTCCAATAAATAAATCTCACAATGATTTCACCCCAATCCAACCAATATCTTTATTAAATATATAGTCAATACATGTATTATATATATTGAGCTACATTGCCCCCAAACTGATATATATATATATATATGTTACATGTAGCACATTAGTATATGATATCAGTGGTTAATATTTCAGTCAATCTTGACCACCCATCCTTTCTGATCCTCCAAAACACCTGTTTGGATTCCCGTAATGAAATCATATAATTTCTGGGTGACAGTATTTCTTCCTGTTTTGAATTCCACCCTGAGAACCCAATATTTTGTTCGACAATGTTGTTATGTTGGTAGTAACAGAAGTGAACTAGTGATATTGCAAAGCTAAAATAACGGAACAAAATTTTTGATTCTATTTACCTTTGATCCTTGTAGGTTATACTGCCAACCTCAGAGACCCCAACAGCAGTTCCAGTACAGAAAACCTCGTCAGCTTCAAGCAGTTCATCAACCGAAAATTTGCGTTCCTCCACCTAGGCAAAGATATAATATATATCCTTATATAACAAATTCAAGAGAGAAAAATATGCTTTATGCATGTGTTTTCATCGAATCACCTGGAAACCGAAATCACGACCAAGTTCCATGATACTGTTCCTTGTGATTCCAGGAAGAATGGTTCCGAGAGTAGGTGAAGTTGTAATCACATTACCCTATATATAGATGCAGATTAACAAAGTTAAAGGAAAGTTATGAAATTGGCAATAAAGTAACAAAACATTACCTTGACCATGAAAGCGTTGCACGAAGACACCTCCTCCACGTATTTACGTTCCATTGCATCAAGGAACAGAACATCAGAAAATCCTTTTGCTTTCGCTTCTTTCGTCACTTGGAAAACCTGCGTTTATATCACAATTATTTGGTTAAAATGCTAATAAAAAAATATAATAAATAGTATATTTGATCTTACAGGTGAATAGTTGCCGATGTTCTTCACTCCTCCAGTCCCACCAGGAAACGCGCGAGGTAGTCTATCGTCAATCAGCAAGTTGAGTGGTGAAGTTCGTCCCTGTGAGAGGATATCACAACACAAACATATATATAAAGTAAAAAGGAATCAAAATGTTATATCACAACACAAACATCTACGTATAGAAGTTTAGTTGAAAACTGATGACTGACCTTGTAAACGTTGCAAATTGGGTTAGTGTAAATGAGGAAGGTGCATTGTGGTGCAGGTGCAATACCCATTACGGATCCACTTCCAAACAGTAAAGGCCTAATATATAATGCTCCTTTTCCGTAAGGAGGAACCTGCAGCAAAATATCAGGAATAATTTGCAGCAAAAGGAACAAGAACCCTAATACGTGATGTAGAAATTTGACAGTGCATACCCAACTCTTATTTGCGGCAACAACTTGTTTGACAGCTTCAATGTACTGTTCAACAGAAGGTGCCGCCATTAGCAACCTCTCTGCGCCCCTCTGCATGCGTAGGGCATTTTGTTCTGGTCTGAATAACTGCACCCCACCGTCTGCTCTTCTGTATGCTTTCATTCCCTCAAATAATCCCTATTTTTCATACACGAATTATATATCTATACTTATGCTATAACTGAGAAAGCAATTTCTCACCTGTCCATAATTTAACACAGAAGAATGTGGTTCAATCTGAACGTTTCCAAAAGGTGCCAGAGCTCCGTTTGAAAAGATCCCATCTTTATTGGATTTCATCACGTACATGTAATCAGTTGGAATCACATCGTATCCAAGCTTGTCCCAATCCATCCTTTTAAATATATTAAAAATGGTAGCCATCAGAAAAATCAAACAGTACATATATAATGCCATCTCTTTAGTAAGGTTAATGATTTGTTCTAACTTCTAATGAATGTTTTTGCAAAAATACTATAAGAAGTGCTTTGAAACATACATCAAACTGAATTGTTCAAAAAGTGATGAGATGTTTTGTTGTTTCATGTTTACCGATTGAAGTTGATTTTCATATCTCTAGTTATAATCTATGTTGAAACTAATGCGATGAAACTTCAATTTTTAAAAGAAAATAATATGGAAAACAATTATGAAATTGCGTGTCCATGCAAAATTTGGTGCTTTGTTTGCACTGCCTCAACAACAATTAGTGTTGTACTTGGAAAAATTGAAGATAGAAAAAGTGCGTTGATTAACATGAATTGGAATTTGTCGTGGAAGAAGAACCTGTTGCATGGTTGATGGGAATTTTCCATGAACAGAAGATGGAAGGTCAGAGAAAGATGGAGGATAGAAGAGAAACTATTAAGTTATTGGTTTAGGGTGAATAAGAATAAGATTAAAATAATGCTTATATTTATATGTACATGGGAACCTAAAATTTGACTCCGAACTCCAAGGATTGCGGCTCCCGAGGAATGCTTTATATCTATTCTCATCTTTTTTCATCAATTAAGGTTTGCTGCCTAATGTTCCAAACTTAGATTGTTTTTTCTAAATGTTTATTAATGAAAGTACATTTTTTTATAACTAAGAAGTCGTTTTCTTTCAACCGGATAAACCTCTGATCACACTGATTACAAGTACAACTTCATGCTCAATCTATCGAATAACAAATCTTTTATGAAGCTCAAACTTATGCAATTTCTTTGCACAACATTAACATATTTCAATTCAAATAAAATTTTAAAAATAAGAAAACCATTTAAATTTAACAAGGGTGATACATGTATAATTAATTAAATAAATAAGAAATACATTATTATATGTAAGGTTTAATCATTTAGAACATTCCTATTTATGTAGGGTTTTTTCAATTAGGTCATCGTTTTTTAAAATGTCTCAATTAAGTCCTTGAATACGAAAAATTGGATCAATTAAGGACTTGTCGTTAAATTGAGTAAACGGTGTTAAAATTCAGTATGTGGTGACATCATTGACGTGGCAATGAATGAGAGTGTATGGTCATCTGAATTGGATTTGTGTGATTTTTGAATTAAATTTTATTCAAATAAAACAATTTCTAGGCCCAAAGCCTTTTTTCCCCAAATCAGAAAATTAGGGTTCTTCTTACTCAGCAACCCAGAGACCTGGGGTCTCTTTGGAAACGAAAACAAAGCAGCAAGTGGAGGGACCTTCGCCGTTCATGCACACACGCCACCGCCTCCGCCGAATGGCCGCCACTATCTGTGGTCCGCAGCGTCACCAGCGACGCCGCTCGTCGCCAGAGCCATCACCGGCCACGGCACCAGGCTCCTCTTCTCCTTCTCTTCTTCGCGCAAGAGAAACCCTCTCGTTCGTAAACGACGCTGGCCGTTCATCGTCGCCGATGCTACTAAATCCTTTCTACTACTGTTATAATTTCATCTTTTATTGTGTCACCACCTTTACCATTTGGTTTTCGTTTGAATATCTTCAACAAAGGTGCTTTCGTCAAGGCAATCTAACCCATTATCCCAATCTTTCAATGTTTTCTGTAGTGATAAAATGGCTTGAATGGACTGTCTTGCAAATTCCTTTGCATCAGCGAGATAAATGGGAGGAAGCAGCTTGGCTTTTAGGTTTCGTGGATTGTGTTTTGGGTATCGAGTGAAGGAGAGCGATAATATTGAAATTGGTTGAAGGGGCTGAAGCTGGGTTTTAGGTGAGAGTTAAGTAATGGAGGAGAAAGTGGTTTCAGGTCCACGAGTTTTAGTATGTATGTTTCTGTGTCGAGGCTTTGACAATGTTTATTAGAAAGCAAGATGAAGATGGAGATATGAAGAGAACCCAGAATCAATTTTGCGTGGAGTTTAGGTACCACCAGGAAAATGGTGACCAGAGGGGAGAAGGTGGATGCTTGTGCCTTTATTCTTCTTCCTTTTTTTTTTATCATTGTATCTGAACGATTATCTCCCTCTGTTTCTCTGTTCTGACTTGGTGTTAACAATGGAGATGATGAACCTTTAGCAATGGAGATGATGAACCTTGGGTTTACTTTTCTGTTTGATTGATGTATGTATTCTATTATGTCTGATGAGCCGTAAGAGAGTCTTTGATGCCTCAATAGAAGCCAAGCTTTTCCCAAATTGTTTGTAACGTTGCGTTTTTAATTGATTTTTTTATTTAAACGATGCGTTTCATTTGTTTTATTTGAATAAAATTTAATTCAAAAATTACATAAATCCAACTCAGTTAACCATTTATTGCCACGTGATGTCACTCTGCCACGCATACTGAATTTTAATGCCGTCTATTCAATTTAACGGCAAGTTCATAATTGATTCAATTTTTCATATTTAGGAAATTAATTGAGACATTTTAAAAGATGATCTAATTGAGAAAACTCTTTGTAATTAGGGATGTTCTAAATGATTAAATCTATATGTAACTAAACTTTTTTAAGAAAAATATTCTTTTAGATGTTTACAAAAACTGAATATTAAATAAAAAAGCGTGAAGCTAAAGAACTAAAAATAATGGTTGTGGCCAACTTCGTTTTCTAGATGGAGTTTCTGTGAAATCTTAACTTTATCTAAGTTTTACATCAAACAAAATCAACAAAAATAGAAATTAAAAATAATATTAATCCAATTAACAAATATCTATGTCAAATTATTTAGACACTTTAGATCAATAATACTAAATAAATCATATTAAACCATATTTTTTAAGTGAATTTGCTGGGTCAAATAGATACCATTTTTTTATTCTTCAGGTTTGAAACTCCATTATATCAGTTTTCATTAGAAAGAATACCCAAATATCATGTAACATGATCAATCTAATTCTTGTTCTCAATAATATCTCCTAATTTTTGCAGACAAAAAAATTGCTGGTCCAAAATTTATAGTGTTGTAGTTGAAGGAATGAAACTTACAAAATAGAGGAAAAGAAACATGAAATGAATGAAAGTTTAATTAGGAACTATAAAAATGAATGAGTTACGTTTTTATTGGTGCAAAAATTAACTGTTTCAAAACTACTATATCAAAATGTATAAATTAGAAATTTTACTTTTAGATACCTTTAAAAGTGCATTCGATAAAATTTAATAGCGTTGAAATTATCTTTTAAAATAAATATTAATTAAATAGTAATAAAAAAATTACTTTTTATATTGTCTCTCGTTTTTTAGTTGGGTTATTTACTTTACTGCTTTGTTAAAGTGTTGAAGATATCTTTATCTTAAAAATTTGAATGTTTTGCTGGTTGTTGTTTTGATTTGAACAGGGAAAATTTATTATATATCTTTAAATATTTTACTGGAATTTATATTTCTTAAATATAAAAAGCACTTTGACACTTTAAAAAAAATTCACCTCTGAAACCATTTTTAATATTATTATAATATATATTAATATTTTGAATTAAAAATACAAAATATTAATCTATTAAAACATTAAATAGATATTTTTATCTTTCTATAATGGAAAAAAAATATCATCTATCTTGGAACACTAATGAAAAAAATTATAATTTAATAACAAGTTATTATAGTTTTTATTATAATAGTTGAATTCATTCATCATAACAAATAATGAAAATATTCTTTTGTAGTTTTTATTAAATGTTAAAATAATCTAAAAGCAATTTATATCTTATTTTGGTGATTTGAAGAGATGTATAAAGATGAGGTGTATGACTAGGACGTGGATGAAATAAATCTGTGTTGATATAAACCATTAATTAACTAAGGTTCATCAATGTGTGGGTTAAGCAAAAAGTTCTCTCGGATGTACCCACTGCATTCACGTAAAATGTTGTTATGTTTACGTCCACACGTCATGGTTTATTTTGCACCATGCATTGCGTCCCTTACAATAATATATATGTTGTGGTCGATCGAAGTTTCAACATAAAAAACAATGAAGAGCTCAAGTGTTGTGTTGATCCTGAGCTTTATCTCAATGTGGAGCATTTGCTTGGCACAAAGCTCCCCAAAAGATTTTCTTGATGAGCACAACAAAGCTCGTAAAGAGGTTGGTGTTAAACCACTTGTATGGAATGAAACTCTGGTGGCATATGGGCAGAAGTACGTGAACTCGAAGAAAAAAAACTGCGACTTTGAGCACTCTATGGGACCTTACGGGGAGAACTTGGCACAGGGTTATGGTGATTTGAGTGGTGTGGACTCGGTGAAATTGTGGGTGGCAGAGAAGGCCTATTATGATGAGAAGAACAACGAGTGTGTTAAGGAAGAATGCTTGCATTACACTCAGGTGGTTTGGAACACCACAGAAAGTGTTGGATGTGCTAGAGCCAAATGTGACAATGATTGGATGTATGTCATCTGCAACTATTACCCTCCAGGCAATTACGTCGAGATGCGACCTTACTAACATTTTATACTATAACATGATAATGAATTTTGGAAGTGTGTGAATATGAATTAATTATAAAAACCCTTGTGTAACAGAGTGGATGGGGAAATGTGTATTTATACTTAGCAGTAATTATAGATGTATATTTATACTTAGCAGTAAGAATTTCTTACAGAAAATATATGAATGGGGAAATGGTGCACTAGGATTCAAAGAAGCTCATATTCAATTTTCAAGCCCTATTCATTTTGCTTTATACTCTCGTCCTGTGAAACCTGAAAAACAGGTTAAAAAAAAAGGAAAACGTTTCTTCCACAACCGGAATTTGACAACAAATTAACAACATATGTGTCCTTATGTCATTTGTTGTTTTAAATGATTTATTTAAAAACTTTAGATTTGTTTCCGAGGACATATTTGAAAAGAAAATTGCTGAAACTTGTTTGCGTCTCCATTCCTATGAAACTTTCTCTCCACAGTTTTCATTCGATACTCCCGCGCCTTCATTTTGCTCAATTCCATCTCTACGAAACTCTCTCTTTCTCTCTCTCTCTCTCCACAGTTTTCATTCGATACTCTCGCGCCTTCATTTTGCTCAACTCCATCCCTACGAAATTCTCTCTCTCTCTCTCTCTCTCTCTCTCTCTCTCTCCACAGTTTTCATTCGATACTTTCGCTCCGGCATTCGAAACTGTCGCTCCGTCACCGTTGTCATCTTTCTTCACCGTTGTTCGTTGGTGTTTCATCCAAGTATTCTTTGGGAAAGTCCTTTGTATATGTCCGCCATTGAAGTGTTGGGAGGAAGTGTCAATATGGGCCAACGTTTTCATTTTTTCTCGAAAGGAGACGTTTTTTGGCTATCGCCGTTGTTCCTTCATGGGTTGGGTTCGCTCTTAACTTCCTCTGCAATGTGATTTTCGTCTTTAATCGAAAGGTATTTTGTATGCACTTTGCTCGCTTTCGTTTTTTGGAGATTTCTAAGTGGCTTCTTGTTCGCACTATCATGTTTATGAGTGATTGCTAACTGAGCCTTTGATAGGAGAATGATCATAGGCTAAGGCCTTGACTGTTGAAATCAAGATATTGATATTGTTATTGGATACTAATTAGTAATACAAATTGTGGTTGATTGATTATTAATAATCTGTTGGAGGAAATAGAAAAGTGAATGCGTGCTGATACATTTACTAATGATTGTTTATGTATGGAAATAGAGAATTGACAGTAGGTAATGTAGGTGGTTTTGTATTCGCACTCTGCGCTGGTCACTTTCTATTTATGTGGTTTAATAATTATTTTGCCCTTTTTAAATCTGGTATTGTAGGTTAATATTTGATTGACGCCATTACTTGAGTTGAAAACAAAATGGAATTGTCTAAAAGCAGTGTAAGTACAATTGACAGAGTTGTGTTTTCTTTGTTGTTTTCGAGCAATGAATTTATTGTTATAAATATGTCATATTTTATGTGGCGCTGTCGTGCTTGGATGGATACCTCCTATATTGCTAACATGAATTCCTTACTACGATATCGACATGAGAGGCGTCTTTTTGGAACTCCATTTCGGTGGTGTTTACAAATTGTAGATCCTTTAGAGGTCAACCTAAAGTTGTTGAAACAGATGGTTCGTCGATGAGTTCCTCACCATCATTCTTTTAGAGTTAGCCAACAATTGGTGCCTTTCAATGTGTTGGATGTGGTAATGACTTTAGGATTATGAGTGGGGGTTTGGAGGTTCCTTTGGATGAATCGGTCATGGGTAAAGTTGGTGAACCTTTTCCCAATTCAAAATCAACGAAATTCAAAGACCTGATAAAGATGTTTAATGTCCTTGTACTTAATGATGATCTTGATGTAGATGTGGTTTGTCACTTGTATATATTAGTTTGTTTTGTGGTGTTTTTTTTCCTAGGAAGGCAAGACATGTTTCTAGCATGCCTTGTTTAGTCTTAGATGACTTAAATGGTTTTTCAAATTATGATTGGAGTAGTGCGGTACATACATATATTGTAAAAAGTCTAAATAGATGTAATAAGAAATTACTTACTGGAACAATTGCCGATTCTTTCAGTATAAGTGGCAATGCTATTGTTTGATAGGTATGATTTATTGTGCTTGATTGTTGTATTAAGTCAGTTCATTGTAACATCTTGTTTTATTAGTTTTATTGCTTTGATTGTAGCTTTGGGCATATGAACGCCTTGGTTTGCATGCTCATTCTTCTTATAAGTGTCACACCCAATTTCGTTCGAATTGGCTAAATAATAGGTTTTTTTATTTTATTTTTGTCTTATTTTATTTTATGTTATTTTCTTTCATTTTCATTTTTATTTTTCAGTTATGTTTTAATTTTATTATCTTCATATTAATTATTTTACTTTATTTGATTTAGTATTTTTCTTTAAAAAAAAAAAGAGAAAAATCAATCAATTGAAAAACGAAAAAAATTCTTAAATATGTACGTTATATATATATATATATATATATATATATATATATATATATATTCTAATAGTTTTTTTAATACATAAAAAAATAATAACAAAAAGAAGAGAAAGAAACAACATAAAGGAAAATGAGGTTGACTATGTTTCTTTAGACTTTTACTAAGAGTGGTAAGTACTTCTCATCAGGTCATTCGAGGTAAACGTTTTTCTGGTCATTCTCCTTGTATTCTCCTTGCATCCTCTAGCAACCATGTTCATGATATACAACGGCAAGATCTCTTACACGCAGTACTTTTGTTCTTCTGTTCAGGAATTCCTATGCAATCATGCACCAAAAAGGGTACTGTGTTTGAATAAGGATGTTTTTGACCAGCAAAGAACTACATGAAAGAGGAAAAAAGACGACTTGAAATCCAAAGGAATGTCCTAAGTAAGAGACCTTTTTTCTTTGCTTGTGTTTTTGGTTAAGTTCATTCATTACCTTTTTGTGTCAAAATTGCAAAATTGATGTGCCCCTGTACTGATGAGCAGTTGGACTGAAACAATTGGAATACTAAAGTGGTTGTTGTTGATTTGGTGGAAGTTCTGCTCAAAGAGGACAATTGTTTCCAGTTATGTTGTTGTGTTTTTAGGTGCGTTTTTTATAACAAAGGTCCAGTTCTATCACCCCTACGTGGTGTTTCTAGGTTGAGAGGGGAGATCTTAGACCATTGACAGAGGTATGGTGGTGCTGTAAGCGATTACAAGGAGCTGGTAATCGCTTACCTCTCTTTCCAGCACAAAATTGGTGTTTTGTACCAAAACCTGAGCGTTGCTACCTAGTCATGCTTGAAGAGATCCCCATGAGTCCTTAGGTGTTTTTTTTCAATATTTTCTGGATAGATTAAGTCTTTTGGCCATGGGTGAAGGGGTCCGCAACAACAAATTTCAACCTAAGTGGATGGAAGACCAAACAAAGGTGTTTCTAGGTTGAGAGGTGAGGTCTTAGACCATTGACAGAGGTCTAGTGGTGCTGTAAGCAATTACAAGGAGCTGGTAATCGCTTACCTCGCTTTCCAGCACAAAATTGGTGTTTTGTACCAAAACCTAAGCGTTGCTACCCAATTATGCTTGAAGAGATCCGCATGAGTCCTTAGGTGTTTTTTTTCAATGTTTTCTCGATAGATTAAGTCTTTTGGCCATGGGTGAAGGGGTCCACAACAACAAATTTCAGCCTAAGTGGATGAAAGACCGAGCAAAGGTGTTTCTAGGTTGAGAGGTGAAGTCCTAACCATTGATAAAGGTCTGGTGGTGCTATAAGCGATTACAAGGAGCTGGTAATCGCTTACCTCGCTTTCTAGCACAAAATTGGTGTTTTGTACCAAAACTTGAGCGTTGCTACCCAGTCATGCTTGAAGAGATCCCCATGAGTCCTTAGGTGTGTTTTTTCAATGTTTTCTGGATTGGTAAGCCTGTTGGCCATGGGTGAAGGGGTCAACAACAACAACTTTCAACCTAAGTGGATGGAAGACCAAGCAAAGGTTTTCTAGGTTGAGAGGGGAGTTCCTAGACCATTGACAAAGGTCTGGTGGTGTTAGAAGCGATTACAAGGAGCTGGTAATCGCTTACCTCTCTTTCCAGCACAAAATTGGTGTTTTGTACCAAAACCTGAGCGTTGCTCCCCAGTCATGCTTGAAGAGATCCCCATGAGTCCTTAGGTGTGTTTTTTCAATGTGTTCTGGATAGGTTAAGCCTGTTGGCCATGGGTGAAGGGGTCAACAACAACAACTTTCAACTTAAGTGGATGGAAGACGAATTTTGTGTTGGAAAGGATCGAATCCATTGCACACAAAAACGAAGAGAGAAGGTGAAACTTTAAACAAACCTTCGTCGGATATCAGTGAACGCAGATCACGAACTCCACAGCGAAAAATACACTTCCAACAAGACAGGCAGTGCACAAAACGAACACAGAAATTGAAATCAAGATGAGAACCCTAAAAATGGAGGAGACAGAAGAGAATGTTATGGAGAGAGAACATCAAATGAAAATGAAATCCCTAGGAGTGAGAAGAGAATGGAAGGATAGAGGGCGAAAAGGATGGAAGGGCAGTTTCGGAACCTAATATTGAACCCTATCCATATCAGATTTTAAAATTAAAAATAACATTCAAAATGCACCAATGAAAAGCTTACACGTGACATTGTCAAACTTTTGTCAAATTCACGTTGTTGAAATATCGCGATCCTAAAAAAAAAATTTAAGAACAGAGGGAACAAATAATAAAGGAAGAGCGGCTATCAAGATGCCACCACCAATGACAACAGTGAGGTAATGCTAATGTAACAGTACCAGTAAAATGCAGTAGGTTCTTGACAACAGGTTTACTTATGACATTTTAAGAAGTATAAGGTAAGTTATCAGTGTCTAGGTAATCACTTAAGAGATACCTTCTCCCGCACAACAAACAAAATAAGAGTATACAAATTCCTTCTCCGGCCCAACACAAATAGTAGCTAGCATGCTTCCAAACAGAGTTTTAAGAAATTTTCAATAGTTTATCAGCATATCGACTCAACTTATTCTAAAAAATTTCCGTAGAGATAAAACACACCAGTACACTGCACTTCTTCTCAGAAGCCTCTAGCTCAGACTGAAGCTCTTCCTTTTCTTGAACATACACTTCTTCTATCCTTTAAATTATTAGTTTAATTTACACTCTCCATTTCTCTTAATTAAATACTAAGTAAAACATAATCTTTCAAAGATAATTGGTGGATATCAACTATATTTTAGCAAAAAAAAAAATCGAAATAATTTTAAGATTTAACTAGTAGTAAATGTCTCTACAGAACTATTTTTCAATAAATTTATTATTGTAACTTGGAAAATTGTGTGAGGAACGATAAATTCAACATATACAATAGAAGCTAAAATCTATAATATTTTGAAGCAAATATTCTTAGCTCTGTAACTAAGCTAGGTGATGTCTTTCGAGCTTACTAGAATCATCTACAAGCCATGACGGAATTATATTTCTATCCAAAAGTTACTAGTGCTACCCATGAATATACCTTACATCATGTTCGACTTTCATTCCTAATGAACAAATGAGTAAAGTACCCTCCACCATCTGTTTCAACTCTTGCCTCTGAATAAATCCTTATTGTTTGAGACCATTCAATTGTAATGAAAACTCAATCTTATCATTAATTAATGCACATGGATGAAAGACAGAGAGAACAAGTGTAAACTCTTTGAAATCAAGTATCCTATCATACTTCGTGTCAAACAACTCAAACACAATATCTACAAATAAACATTATTTCTTGGTTGTCTTCAATAAGTCCATATGAAATTCATCCTTACTAATTGCTTCATTAATCACTGCACCACTAATCTTCTTGACTAGTTCATACACTACTTCATTCTCACTTGCACAAACCACTATTTCTTTTGCAAGTGCTTCGGGATGTTTTAAACCTTTAGGCTACTACTGGGACAAATCAACATCACAAAAGTTCATCAAAGCAGTATATGATAGAAACCCAACAATAAAACTGAATATCATAGGTATATTATTCAAGTATTATGCAGTAAAAAGATGACTTAGCTGAAAGCTCTACAACCACATGGAAAACAAACCAGAGTACTAGACTCCTCCAGAGGATGACTCTCCTCCTAACCAACTCACAACCTTCTTTTTCCGTAATCCCCCCACACTCTCCCTACTCTCTCTTATAACAAAATTCTCCCAGGATTCTTGACACGTCATTCCCCATCCTGACTAACTTTTCCCTATTTCTTTTCCTAACTCCACTTTCTTTCTTCTTACATACACATTCCATATTTTGGGCCTATCTATTCCTTCTATAATTTTTCCTTGTTGAGTAACAAGCCCATATGCACTTCCCACCTTATGATCCTTATCAGGGGTCCTATCATTACTCCCTTCTGCAACAACAACCTTGTCCTCAAGGCTGAAAGAAGGAAATTGACTCTTCAGTAGCACTTCACCTTCCCAAGTTGTCTCCTTCTCTATTCTTCCCTTCCATTCCACCAACTCTTGTTTGATGATGTTACCGCCCTTCGAAATATCCCTAGCTGCTAGCACTGCCTCGGGCTCTTCCTTATCTTCCTCCTCAAGAGTCAACTTTATTGGTAAAGTCGGTTTTACTGCCTTATAAAACACTTCTCCAATTTCTGCCCAAGGTACCCCATATGACCAATTCTTGGGTTGTTCTGACACCAAACATTGTAAATAAGCTTCTAAGCATCGGCTTACCACTTCCGTTTGACCATCGGTCTCGTAAGGAGAACTTATTTTCATAGTTTTTCCCTGTAATTGAAATAATTCAATTTCCTTAACAAGCAATTTAGCAATTGTCCTTGTAGTGTAAGAATGTTTCAGCAAAATTAAGTGGCCATATTTAGACAACCAATCCACCACTACAAGTATAGCTTGAAACCCTTTCGATTTCAGTAAACTCGTAATGAAGTCTAGAGAAATATCTTCGCAAATTCTATCTAGAATAGGCAAGGGCTGAAGTACTCCTGTTGGAGACATGACTTCATATTTTTTCAGTTTCTGACCTTGTAGTTCTAGGTATTTGTCTTGCCAAAGAAAACTTAGAGTCATCTCTTCCCAATCAAAAGTCACCTTCCCAAATCTCCGCAACCAGGAAACTCCCAAAATCATGTCTATGTCTTCCAACTCCAACACATATGGCTCCACCGTAGTAGAGAGTTCTCCTAGTTGAACGTCCAACTTCTCACATTTTCCCGCAGTTGAGACACGGTGCCGATATCCTAGACGCACCCCAATAATTTTTCTTTTTTCCACTTTCAACTCAAGAGCAGCCACTACATGAGGAGAGATGAAATTGTGACTAGCCCCACTATCAATAAACACTCCCAGGGTTACTCCATTGAGACTACCCTTTATGTGCAGATAACGTCCCCTGCTTCATTTACTGTTTTGTCATCGGCTAACACCACCATTCGCAGTTGCCACTCCGTGCATCTGTGCAAGGGGTGGTATTTTTCACCGCATCTAAAACAAAGCCCTTGAGCTTTCCTATTCATCAATTCGGAGTAAAGTAAATGTTTCGTGCCTCGATTCCGATCGGCAGCTGAAGAACGATCACCGAAAACGCTGCTTTGTGGTGTCGCCGATCTGGACTCGTGAGGACTTGAACTCCCTACCGATAAGGGTTTGGTTTGCGTGTTCTAGGTTGGGCCTAACCCAATTCCTAATTTCCCTAAATTTGGGCCTTGACCCGACCCGAATCCAAACTTCTCTCCCTGACCTGTACTCCAATCTCGGTTGCTTTTCCAACCTTGTGCTCCTCCTCCACGCTGAAATCCTTCTCCTTGCAATTCTGCTTCCACATCTCGAGCCAGGTGCATGGCTTGCAGACGATTCACCGGGTTGAAGGTGTGAACCGTCCTCCGAATCTCCGATCGCAATCCTCCAATAAAATAGCCAAGATATTGCTCCTCTGGTAAACGATATACTTGAGACGAGATATACTCAAACTCCACTAGGTACTCATCTACGCTACCCGTCTGCGACAAATATTTCAACTCTTCTAAAGGATTATCGCTAGTACGTCCACCATAACGACCGATCAACTCCCTTTTTAATTTGGTCCACGACAACCCCACTTCTGCTTCTTGTAGAAGATTGAACCAATGAATGGTTGCACCTTCCATACTCAATTTTGCCAATCGGACCTTCACCTCTTCTATAGAGCCTTGCACTTCAAAATATGTCTCTGCCCTCGTAATCCATCTCACAGGGTCGGTACCATCAAACGATGGCAATTCCACCTTCTTTGTTGTCATCCTATACTCTGCCCCTGAATCCATATCTGAAAATGGAGATTCTCGACGATCTCCCGCTTGCTCGTTATGCAACTTAGTAAACTCTTCCAACATTAATCGGCAAATTTCTCCCAACGTCTCACGTACTACACTTCCATGGCTAACAATCTTTCCTCAAATGCTTCAACTCGGTCGGACCAATGATAGAAACCCAACAATAAAACTGAATATCATAGGTATATTATTCAAGTATTATGCAGTAAAAAGATGACTTAGCTGAAAGCTCTACAGCCACATGGAAAACAAACCAAAGTACTAGATTTGATGACTTGGGTCCAAGCTCATCATGGACCCATTACTAAGAAGCATGACCAATACAAGGAGAAGGGTAGAAATGTCCAAATGAAGGTCACAAATGTTGGCTGCACCCCACTTCTTTGCTATGCACACCACGACTCATTCCTAGCACATGTAACATAATCTGCACATGGAACTTCTAGTGAAAGTCATGCTTTCCATACGCTGCCACGTGGATGATGATCCCTGATTCTCGGCCTTCACCTACACCACATTTAGATCATAGGCTTACTTTAAATCACTTGGTAGCACATGTAATTGATACTTTTGGATGTATATGATATTCTTCTGCTGTTGAGATTTCAGCACTTGGAAATCTATCCGAGAGTCATTTCTTTGAGCTTTCCATTACTCCACCTAGCTTCCTTCCAGCTAAAGGCCTTCTGAGCTAGCTTCCACTGCACCGCAAGCTCTTCAATCCTACACAGATTCATCAATCTTTTCACTGCCGCATATCAGTTCTGTTGTCACCTATCATCACTACTGTTGCATCTCATCACTTCTTTGTTGTTGCATCAATTCTTCTGCCACTGTTGGTGTAGATCATCCTGGAGCAAGTCATCAAGACTCCTCCAGAGGATGACTCTCCACCTTACCAACTTACAACCTTCTTTTTCTATAATCCCCCCACACTCTCCCTACTCTCTCTCTCTCTCTCTCTCTCTCTCTCTTATAACAGAATTCCCAAGATTCTTGACACGTCATTCCCCATCCTAACTAACTTTTCCCTATTTCTTTTCCTAACCCCACTTTCTTTCTTCTTACATACACATTCCATATTTTGGGCCTATCTATTCCTTCTATAATTTTTCCTTGCTGAGTAACAAGCCCATATGCACTTCCCACCTTATGATCCTTATCAGGGGTCCTATATGTATACAATTGCTTTAATCCATCAAAGCAGTTCACCATGATCTTTTATGGATGTCAAAATATCCTACACCAAATCTTATAGAAAAAACAAAGAAATGGACATGTTTTTGTTTGTGTGCTTTGAAGGCGCTTTACACTCCCTACATACAGGTCCATAAGCAGTTCCCTAATCCATTTAATTACTTATCTGAATCTGCACTTTCAAATGTCTGTCTACCCAAGGCCAGACTAACTAAAAGTATGAAAAGGCTGCATTTTCTTTCAGCCTACCAGCATCATGTAAAACAAGAATTATTTCATAGTTCATGGCATAAAGTTTCAATCCACACGGCTCAAACCTTAGGGCACGAGCAATATGTCTGATCCTACACTTATCCTATGAGGTTGTCTTCACTGATTCCAGACCTTAACATTGCAATGATGCTGGAAGTGTAACTAGTAGTATAATATATATGAATTCCAGACGACAGATTCAGTTAGCAACTCTAAACCTCCCTGTTTTGAAGAATTAGCAAATCACAAATCTTTATATAAATCTCCAAGAAAAGTCCCGGAACTTGATTTTACTCGAAGTATATCATCATTTTTACTATTCTTCAATAGAAATTAATGTATTCCTCTACATACAGGAGGATTTTCAAGTCACAACAAGTGCCGCCAAACCTCTCTGTTATGCCTATTTTGTGTTCTCAAACAAACATCTCTAATGGTGAAGAGACAATTTCTTTGGGAAGTAAAGAGGAACCTGTAGATAAAGATGCATATGAGAAAGATGCATCTTTAACATAAATAGGTTTAGGTGATTGAAGTTCGTCTAGTGGTGGCTACAGAGAACGCATAAAGGACAAGTCTGACCAATTTGTACAAGAAGCTAAAAAAGTATATGAGAAGGAATGATCAAAACTTAAAAATAATGACCAAACATGTTATTTACCTTTTAACGTGAGTTTAAGCATCTTAACAGAAAATCAAACACAGTCTAATTAGGGTTATCAATAACAAAAATGCAAGAAAAACCAAATGATAAACAAACTGTAACTTTTCTTACTTCAAAAACTTGTTGGGTGGTTCGGCAAGTGCACCGAATCGTTTCAAGTAATAAACCGTGGTAAGACCAGGTATCGTTTTCCCAAGAGACTCGTAATACTAGAGAATTGTGCGATTAACAACTCATCTAGACTCCATAGAACAACATTCATTTACAAGCATGTGCAAAAAGATAAAATAACACATAATTACAAGGTTGGACTTTGGTGTTTGAAGGCACCTAGAAATGGAAAAGACTAGAAATGGTGTGAAATGACATTGTTAAGGTTAGTTTTCACCAATTCACTCTTATGTATACCCAATTTCATTTCCTCTCCATCAATTTACTAAAGTCAATCCACTAAAACACTCTAGCCCTAATCCCTTAGGTGAAAGAGACTAGGTTTTCCCTATTAAACTCCAATCCCTTGGAAAATCTAACAAGCAAACCCGCATTAATGAGCTAGAATCTTAAGACAACATGTGAATCATCTTCCATCCCTAGAATCAACGACCACAAGGACCCTTGTTTCAGTTCAAGATTTCATCTTACGTCCCCATAATCCATGAAACCCCAAAATCAAGTCATGAACATTCCTATTACATGCAAGCTTTAAGATCGGAAACAAGAATACTAGCAATTGATGGAAAAGGCATATATATAATCAAATTAATCATCCATTACACAAGAATTCATAGGCTACAACAATCCCTAACAAGATGGGTTTGGCTCTCTATTTCCATGGAGAGCCTTTAAGCTTCCAAAATGGCCATGGAAGAAGATGAAGAACTAAAGAGGAAGAAGGGAGTGTTCCCACGAGCCCTAGCAGCCCTCCAAGCTCTCCTCTGAGTGAGATGCACCTCCAAAGAACCAAAGACCCCTTTCCATTCGCGTTTTAGGTCTAAATAGACCAAATTTTACACATCAGCAGCGTCACCGCTCAGCTGTACCCCAGCTGTACCTCAGCTGCAGACTTCCAGAGAGCAGGGCGCTCAGCTGCACCCCAGCTGCACCTCAGCTGCAGCATTCCAGAGACAGATATAGCTCAGCCATAGCCCAGCTGCAGCTCAGCCACAACATTCCAAAATTCTCTCTTTTTGCTATTTTACTTGCTTTTGTGGCTGGTTCAATTCTTTACTTTGGTTGAGGTTCTTTCAAGCTACAAAATAGGGGAATAGTGATGATATTACATCAATGTAGCCTAAAACACACTTATTAAGAAAACAAGACAAAAGAAGATGATTAAGCAAGTTACAAGCCAGGAATGAGTTGATTTTGATACTAAAATTATGCTTAAATAATGGTAAGAATTAACATTATCAAACTCCCCCAAACTTACAACTTTGCTTGTCCTCAAGCAAAAGTACTTCACCTAACAACAATTCAATCACGATGGTCTAGAAACTCAAGCACAATTTAAATAAAAGAAAAAAAATCAATCATGCTTGCTCAACTTGGAAATTATATTCAAGAGATAATATGGCCATAACAAGCTAAACTTCAATCATGGTGCTCATAATTTAAAATCACAATATAGATGCAAATGATAGATCAACAAACGTGGCAAGATGTTTTCATTGAATGCATGGAACCATTCCTCACCAAGGAAAGTGTTTCACTCAAGCACAATGATGTATAAGGATGTGTGTCTAACTCTCAACTATCACAATGTTACACAAATCAAATTTTGCCATTCGTTTCAACAATATCAAACACATTCACAAGCAAGTTAGCATCACAAGGACATCTTAAGGCTTGTAATGTGGTTGGGCTAAGAAGAAAAATTGGTTTTTTCTGGACAACAAAGTACCTTGAGCCAAGAGAGAAAACAATTTACTTCATGATATATCATTGGTCTCTCTTTTTGCTTCACAATTGGATAAACCACTTCTCAACTTACTTCCCAACTCTTGTTCATTGAATGCATTTTTTTTTCTTCTTCTTTCTTCTTTTTCTTTCTTTTTGACTCATATTATTATTTTCTCAATGCTCCCTTATTTCATAAACTCCCCCAAACTTAAACCATTCTCCTCATCCTAACATATATGTTCATCTCAACTCAAGGTAAGGAGGTTAAGGATTTTTCAATAAGCTTAAGGTTCCAGGGATGAGAAAGTTTTTCTTCAAGGGTCAAGGGTTTTGCATTGGCTTTTAGGCTAAAAAATGTAGAAGAGGTTGAAGAACAAGATGGCCTTGATCATTTGTAACAAGCAAGCAAATAGTTCAAATAGAGAAACTCAGGCAAAATCAACTGTGATTTCAAAGTAATAGCACTCAACAATAAACTTTGGGGTACAACATCTCACAGGTCTACTCAGGGTTGCAAAGTTTGGTGAACATCATGCCAAGAATATTGATCACAATTAAAACCAAGCATCTATCTAAACAGATACAAGCAACCACAATCTCTATTCAACAAGCTCAACCTCATAATCTCAATCAAATTTTCAAAATAATTCTCATGGTTAAAGAGCAAGCACAAGAGATTTGCTTTCAATTGAAGCATAACATATGATTCACTCAAATCACCAGACCAATTGCACAAGAACTATCTACTAGGAAAGTAAAAAAGAAATCCAAATACTAAAAACTGAAAGTAAATAAGAACTGGAAATTAAAACTGAAAAACCGATTAAAATGGACTCTTTGCAGCTCCAGTAGCGTAGGACACTAGCTTCACTTATCATCTGAAACATCTTCCTCCTCACAGTAGCTTATACTCCGCAACTACTCCACCTCCCCCATCAGTAGGGGCCTGGCCCTCAGGCCATGCTACACAAGCAGCAAAATCTTCAACTCATAGGTTGCTCAACTCACGCATGCCTCAAAGGTTGACCAATGGTGGTTTTTGACACCTTTAAAGTCCTAATGAAGATGTTATCCTGTAAAAATTAAGCTCAAAGCAAAAATAGCATTCCATAGTTAACAACTGGATAGAAAGGTCCAAAAACACACTAAAAGGAATGTGTGAAAAAGTGCAAAGAAATGAAAAACTCAAAACAAACAACAAAAAAAATGTGCCAAGTCCAAAACAATTCTGCAGCACTGGCGCTCAACTGCATGCCAGCTGCAGCCCAGCTACGTATCAGAAAAATAAGGCACAACCAGGTTTATTGGTGTGGCGCTCAGTTGCGCGCCAGCTGCAGCTCAGCTATTCTGCAAAAATTTGTCTTTTACTCTATGGTTGTGGGCAATTGACAATCTTTCAAAGCACTTACACACAAACCAAGCTACAATTAACATAATACACATATAAAAAAAAACATAAACACAACATTACAACTCAAGAAAAATCACAAAAATGCAACACAACACAAACATGCAAAACATAAGTTATTCATGCGAATGACACAAAAATCACACAAACAAAAGTAAAAAGGGTAAGAAAATTGGGTTGCCTCCCAAAAGCGCTTGTTTAACGTCATTAGCTTGACGTATAAACCAATGAAGTGCGGATGTTGTTGTTGGTGTGCTCCTTTCACCAACTCTTCTTGAATCACTTTCTAGCCACCAATTCAACCTTCATAGCATAAGAATCTTCCTCTTAGTCCTTCAACCAATTTGATATCTTTTAACGCTCAATCCTCGGGTTCTTGGACTCCCAACAAAGGGTGATGGTGACTAGACTTTCTCTCATATTTCTCCCTTTCTTCTTCTTTCACTTAGCACTTGGAACATCTTCAAGGAAGGGAGAATTTAGGGCTGGTTGTTGTGCTCAAGCTTATTGTCCCCTTTTGGCATCATGATTCCTTTAATCTCACAGCAAACATGGAGAATTTGAGGCTGCAGTCCTCTTTGTATGAAATTGCCCTGCATCAACTTGGAGACAACTAAAATAGAGACACAAATTAGCCCAATTAAAACTGAAAATCTATTTACAATAAAAGAGTTAGTTCTATATACAAAATTAAGTATAAACAAGTTGGAAACCACACAAAAGTATAGCATTGACACGAGTCCCCGACAGCGGCGCCAAAAACTTGTTGGGTGGTTCGGCAAGTGCACCGAATCGTTTCAAGTAATAAACCGTGGTAAGACCAGGTATCGTTTTCCCAAGAGACTCGTAATACTAGAGAATTGTGCGATTAACAACTCATCTAGACTCAATAGAACAACATTCATTTACAAGCATGTGCAAAAAGATAAAATAACACATAATTACAAGGTTGGACTTTGGTGTTTGAAGGCACCTAGAAATGGAAAAGACTAGAAATTGTGTGAAATGACATTGTTAAGGTTAGTTTTCACCAATTCACTCTTATGTATACCCAATTTCATTTCCTCTCCATCAATTTACTAAAGTCAATCCACTAAAACACTCTAGCCCTAATCCCTTAGGTGAAAGAGCCTAGGTTTTCCCTATTAAACTCCAATCCCTTGGAAAATCTAACAAGCAAACCCGCATTAATGAGCTAGAATCTTAAGACAACATGTGAATCATCTTCCATCCCTAGAATCAACGACCACAAGGACCCTTGTTTCAGTTCAAGATTTCATCTTACGTCCCCATAATCCATGAAACCCCAAAATCAAGTCATGAACATTCCTATTACATGCAAGCTTTAAGATCGGAAACAAGAATACTAGCAATTGATGGAAAAGGCATATATATAATCAAATTAATCATCCATTACACAAGAATTCATAGGCTACAACAATCCCTAACAAGATGGGTTTGGCTCTCTATTTCCATGGAGAGCCTTTAAGCTTCCAAAATGGCCATGGAAGAAGATGAAGAACTAAAGAGGAAGAAGGGAGTGTTCCCACGAGCCCTAGCAGCCCTCCAAGCTCTCCTCTGAGTGAGATGCACCTCCAAAGAACCAAAGACCCCTTTCCATTCGCGTTTTAGGTCTAAATAGACCAAATTTTACACATCAGCAGCGTCACCGCTCAGCTGTACCCCAGCTGTACCTCAGCTGCAGACTTCCAGAGAGCAGGGCGCTCAGCTGCACCCCAGCTGCACCTCAGCTGCAGCATTCCAGAGACAGATATAGCTCAGCCATAGCCCAGCTGCAGCTCAGCCACAACATTCCAAAATTCTCTCTTTTTGCTATTTTACTTGCTTTTGTGGCTGGTTCAATTCTTTACTTTGGTTGAGGTTCTTCCAAGCTACAAAATAGGGGAATAGTGATGATATTACATCAATGTAGCCTAAAACACACTTATTAAGAAAACAAGACAAAAGAAGAGGATTAAGCAAGTTACAAGCCAGGAATGAGTTGATTTTGATACTAAAATTATGCTTAAATAATGGTAAGAATTAGCATTATCAACGGGGATTTTTGAAGAAATGCAAAGTTTGGAGTTTGCTCCAACACGAGACAAGCATTAACCACGACCATCTATATCAACGGAACCTTCCCCACCGATATCTTCTACCAATAGCACAAATGAAATTTGTCTTACATTAAAAACAGAGAAAGAGAAACACATAAAAAGATCCCATTTGAGTTTTAGTTCCACGATTAGGGCTTCATACATTTTTAATTTGAGGGCCTATGTTATGCAAGATCCTATGGATGAGGATGCAAGGCCCAAAAGATTGGTAAAAAGACCAGCTGGGTGGTCTGATTTCATTCATCACTAGTATATTCCATTTTAATTGTTTCCTGATATTCTAGAAGAAGTTTGTTATGATTTTGTTAGTGTTTTAATTGGCCTATGTGCCACCTGTCCTAGGGGAATCTTTGGAGTAGCTATTTCAATTGTTGTACTGTGCATTTGGAAGGAAGAAAAAAATATTTCATTCTCTCCTCTTGCTTTCTTAAGAGGTACCTGACCTCAAATTCAGGGTTCTCTGTTCTATTCTTAACATTTGGTGCTCTCGTAACGTTCTCTCCCATGGCAGATAATACACGCCTTAAAACCCTTTTCGATAAGCTGGATGAAATGTTCTCACAGATGTCAATCTTTTCCACCCAAATGACCGATATGCACACTCTTCTTTCTCACTTGGAATCCCCTTCATCCCCTCCACCATCACATTCCATTGCCCACACACCTTCACAACGTCATTTCTTGAAGCTGGATGTACCTTGTTTTGACGGTACTCATTTTGTTGGATGGACTTTTAAGATCACCCAATTTTTCGACTACCATAACACACCTGAAGAGGAACGTATCACTGTTGCATCTTTCTATCTTGATGGGGCGGCTTTGGCATGGTTTCAGTGGATGTACCGTAACGGCCAAATTCTTTCCTGGACTCACTTGTTGCAAGCTCTCGAGGCCAGATTTGCTCCCATCGCCTTTGAAGACCCAAGGGGTAAGCTCTTTAAGCTTTCTCAAACATCTTCTGTTTCTGCTTACCTCACTGAATTTGAGGCTACTGCAAATCGTGTGACTCGGCGGTCACCACCCTTCCTATTGAGTTGTTTCCTCTCCGGACTCAAGTCGGAAATCCGTCGTGAGGTGCTGGCTCAACAACCACAGACGTTGTCAATAGCGGTGGGTTTGGCTCGGTTGCAGGAAGAGAAATTATGGGATTTTTCTAGGGTTCAACGCGTGAAACCACTCTCATCCTGGCCATCTTCATCTCCTACGCGCACTGTTCCCGCTCTTATTCAGCAACACCATCGAAACCGCTTCCTCCCATTTTGCCTCCTCCATCTCTAAAAACTCGTTATCGACAGTTGAAAGAGACTGAGATGGCGGACCACCGTGAGAAGGGGCTTTGCTTTAATTGCGATAAAAAATACTCCAGATCTCATCGGTGCCCGGCTCGATTCCTTCTTCTTATTGTTGAAGAGGAAGACTCCACGAGTGGGTTGGCTTCCGATCCACCGCATTTGGACCCTGAACCTCGCATCGATAAGCAGCCCATACAGCCAATACAACCCATATTCTTATTGGACTTCATGGCCCAAATCAGTTTACATGCATTGTCTGGCATCGGGGCCCCAGAAACGCTCCGTCTTACGGGACATATTGGCCAAAATCAGATCCGTGTGTTGGTGGATGGGGGTAGCACCCATAATTTCATTCAAAAGGAAGCGGCAACTTGTTTGGGCCTGACCCAATCACCCACTACATTTCTCAAAGTACTGGTTGGGAGTGGCGAAGAGCTGACATGTACTACGGTGTGTTCTAAAGTAGAGTTGGTAATTTAGGGACATTCCTTTCACATAGACTTGTATGTGCTGGATATGGGGGCATCTGATATTGTCCTTGGGGCCCAATGGTTAAAGCAATTAGGGCCCATATTAATGGATTACCAAACACTCACTATGAAATTTGTCTTTAATCACTCTATCATAGAACTTAGAGAAGATTCGGGGCCACAACCCACTTCCATTTCCTTGCATCAGCTTAGACGTGTTGCTCGTTCAGACCCTACAGCCCAACTTTTCTCTATAGAAGTTCGGCCAGCTTCTACACATTGCTCCCTTCCTGTGCATTCTGATACCAAAGTACAACAATTAATCACTTCATTCTCCTCTTTATTTTCTAAGCCAAAATCTCTGCCCTCATCACGTGGAACTGATCACGTCATTCCTCTCTTCCCCAATTTTCATCCTGTCAATGTCAGACCCTACAAGTATCCTCATTCTCAGAAATTGGAAATAGAGAAGCAGGTTTCCAAAATGTTTGCATTCGGGTGGATACAGTCAAGTTCAAGTCCGTTCTCTTCCCCGGTTCTCCTCTTGAAAAAGAAGGATGGCTCGTGGAGGATGTGCGTGGATTATCGCACTTTGAATGCCATCACGATCAAAGACCGATTTCCATTTCCCACTGTCGATGAGTTGGACGAGTTGGGATCTGCTCGTTGTTTTTCGAAATTAGATCTCACCTCCGGGTTCCACCAAATTCGCCTTCAACCACTAATGTCCACAAAACAGCTTTCCGAACACACGATGGTCATTACGAGTATTCTGTAATGCCCTTCGGTTTGTGCAACGCTCCCGCCACATTCCAATCTACTATGAATGACATCTTTAGGCCCTTGTTACGTAAGACTGCTATTGTATTTTTTTATGATATCTTGGTCTTCAGTACTGATTTTGCCCAGCATTTGTCACATCTTCATCAGGTATTTGAGATACTTGAACGCAATCAGTTCTATTTGCAACCTCAAAAGTGTTCTTTTTTCCAATCATAGATCTCCTATTTGGGGCACATTATAGCTGAAGGGGGTGTGTCTCCAAATCCTGCAAAAATCCAAGCTATGGTTCAATGGCCTACTCCCTCTTGCACTAAGGAACTGCGCGGATTCTTGGGATTAACAGGGTTTTATCGCAAGTTCGTTCGTGGTTATGCAGCAATCGCACAACCCTTGACAGACCTTCTCAAGAAAAGGGAATTTCACATGGTCTTCCACGACTTAACAAGCATTTGATAAATTGAAATCCGCTATGACTAGTACTACTGCTTTGTCATTGCCTGATTTCTCTAAAACATTCTATGTGCAAACGGATGCCTCTGGATCGGCAATGGGTGCGGTATTAACTCAAGACAATCATCCAATTACCTATTTTAGTAAAGTGTTATGCCCTCGTTTATCCAAGTCCTCGACTTATGTTCGGGAGCTTCATGCCATTACGAGTGCTGTGAAATGGTGGCGCCAATATTTGTTGGGCCATTTCTTCATCATTTAGACTGATCAGAGGAGCTTGAAAGAGTTATTGACTCAGATTGTTCAGACCCCAGAGCACCAACACTATCTTGTTAAGTTACTCGGTTATGATTATGACATCCAGTACAAACCAGGGAAATTAAACATAATGGCAAATGTTCTTTCAAGATCTGATTGTCTAACTAAAGGTGAGATGCTCATGCTTACTATCCCTCAATTTGCGTTCTTGCGCGACTTAAAGGAATCACAGTCACATGACCCAGATTTCATCCTCATGAGCGATAAAATTATCTCGGATCCTTCTTCATATCCTCATTTCAAATGGAATGGTGACCTACTTATTTACCGAGGTAAAATTTGGCTCAATGACAAGTCCAAATTCATTTCCTTGTTGTTCAGAGAGTTCCATGAAACACCTATTGGAGGTCATGCTGGGGTCAACAAAGCTCGACTTGACTAAATAGCTCCCTTCTCTCTACTTTCTTATTAGAGAAATATTCTTTGACACAACTAAATTTTTAATATTCATTTGACACTATCCTTATTTACTTTTTACTCTCTTCTTTCTTGAAAAACTACAAAACTTTACACTTTTTAGACCATTTTACCCTTATATTCTGTGTCAAATGAATGTAAAAGTTATTAGTCATGCTATTATTACTTTTCTTATTATCATCCAACATATTCTCTTCATACGTCTTGTCTGACTCACTTATTCTCCTATTCACGTCTTGCCTTATGGTTTCTAAGTGTCCTTACATTTTCTTATCCCATAATATTTTTTATAAATAATATTATAACACATTTTTCAATTCATTTAATACAAAATATAAAAATAAAATAATTATAAAAGTATAAATTTTTATATTTTAAAAAAATAAAAAATAATATCAAATGATATAAAAAACACAATTCTTAAAGATGAGTATCCATGGATTATGCGAACACTAATAACATTTGAGTCCACTTATATAAAAGAGTGGTACCATTTTTTATCCAAAACTTCAAAACAATGAGTGAATGAGTCTTTTATCTTTATATAGTGTTTTATTTTTTTATTTTTATCCAATGTGTAACTTAGACTTGGTTATCTGTAATAATATTTTTAATAATTGTAATTGATACATACAGAATTAGATGGACCTTCTCTGTATTTGTACATCAAATGTAGAGACAGAGAAGGAGCGAAAGATGAGGGTACTCACAGTATTCACGCAAAAGGTTGTTATGTTTACGTCCACACGTCATGGTTTATTTTGCACCATGCATTGCGTTCCTTACAATAATATATATGTTGTGCTCGACCCAAGTCTCAATATCAAAAACAATGAAGACATCAACTCTTGTGTTCATCCTCACCTTAATCTCAATCTGCAGCATTTGCTTCGCACAGAATTCTCCGAAAGATTACCTTGACGAGCACAACAAAGCTCGTAAAGAGGTTGGTGTTAAACCATTGAAATGGAACGAAACCCTTGTGGCCTACGGACAGAAATACGTCAACTCGAAGAAAAAAACCTGCGAATTTGAGCATTCTATGGGGCCTTATGGGGAGAACTTGGCGCAGGGTTATGGTGAATTTAGTGGCGCAGACTCGGTGAAAATGTGGGTGGGAGAGAAGCAATATTATGATGATAAGAACAACAAGTGTGTTAAGGACGAATGCTTGCATTACACTCAGGTGGTTTGGAACACCACAGAAAGTGTTGGATGTGCTAGAGCCAAATGTGACAATAACTGGATGTTTATCATCTGCAACTATTACCCTCCAGGCAATTACATCGGCTCACGACCTTACTAACATTTTATGCTAACCACCCCACACAAATATATATATATGTATATCCTCCAATATTATCAAATTTTTATTCTCAATAATATCTTCTAATTTTTGCTTAGAAAAAATTGGCTATAGTTTAAGAAATTACTTTTTATATTCTCACACAAGCATGTATAACTAGTTATTTCAAAGTGGGATTTATCATTTAAAAGAAACTCTTCAAATAAGAAGAAAGAAGTAAGATTAATGTCCTTCACCCCATATATCCTTCATAGTGTCGTAAACTTCAAGCATCGTTGGCCTTTCATCTGCGGAAGGTCGAACACACTTGCATGCAACTTTGATGAGAGTGTACACATCGTTTTCCAAACCTTCCCCCATCAGAGATTCATCAATTGCGTTAACAAAGTTTGAAGGGTTTCCAGATAGGTTAGTTGCAGTACTGAATGAAGACGACAACTCCTTCAATGTTTTCCCTGTGATTAGCTCAAATAGCAAACTACCAAAGTCATACACGTCCTTCTTCCCATCACTCACATAAAACATTGTGTTTGCGCCGTCTTCAATGTTGGGATTCACAAACTTTGCCTTTCCAAAGTTGGAAAGTTTTGGTTCAAAATTCTTATCAAGCAAGATACACTCCGAACTTATATTGAGATGCACAACATGCAAGTTGCATATGTGGTGGATCCAGGATAAGCCTCTTGCTACCCCAATTGCTATTTTGATCCTCTGAGGCCATTTCAATGTAACTTCACCTTCTAAAGGACGCAACCATTTTGAAAGCCTTCCATTTGACATGAACTGGTACACCAAAATCCTTTCTTTTCCTTCTACGCAGAACCCAAGTAAGGGAACTATATTTCTGTGTCTGTACTTTCCCAGAATTCTTATTTCCAAAAGAAACTCTCTCTTGTATTGTTTCGAATCGAATAGTCTCTTAATGGCAAGGTTCCAACCATTGGGTAGCCTTCCCTCGTACATTATTCCAATTTTCCCCATCCCAATGGCCTTGTCTATGGAAAAGCAATCTGTTGCATCTCTCACTTCGTTGAACCTCATCGTCGACTTCATTCTCTCTGTTACTACAGAAATCTGTTGATGAAACCACAACCATATTAATCATTGCTAAAACTCATTATAATACATTAATACTACTATAATTTTAGTTCATGGACATTTAACTAGTTAATCCTTACTTTTCTCTGTCCAAACTTCGTAACATAGTTTCTGTTTATCTGAGATAATTTAATAGTTGAAGACAATATTGTGTATTAGCTTATTATTATCACTTTTCTATTATATAATTAATAAAAGAGATTTTATGAATCAATTTTCATAAAAAGTACACAAAATCTTTTTATTTTTATTTCCCCAAAATTATATATATACACGGTTCATTATTTATAAAGTGTTAACATTGCCTCAACATGCATACAATATAACTTAGTTTTCAATTATCTAGGTACTACATTAACGTTGGCCTTTTTTAAGGGATAAGACTATTGTTGAGCAGCTTCTTCTGACTATTCGTTATCAACTTCTAGCCTTGTACTTTGCTTGTTTCATACTGCATTTGTCATATCGCGAACATCAACTCATGTTCTTAATGTTGCATTCTCTGTTTGATTTTCTTCCAACGTTGTTGCTACAACAAACCAAACTTTGGTTTATTCCTCTGGCTTAAATGATGTGAAAACCCATCCAGGGCCTCGTTGCATTTTCTTTGGGAACAATACGATTCATTTTTTATCCTATACTTAGTCTATACCTTATGATGTATAATGTTATATCCCTGTATATCTCTTCAAACACCAGGTATGTTCCTCCTTTAATAAGTCCACAAAGCTTTGTGTACTTGCTCTGATTTGAGTATCACATTATAATAACTAGTGGACTTTAGCATAAACAAGAAAATCCAGTTGGCATATGTATCACTAGCTCTGTTCAAATAAAAACATCACTAGCACTGCCTTTAGACTCGTAGAAACCTCCACCACTAACCTCCTTAATCAACAATAGACACAAGGTGCACTCTGTATGCAGTACCTATGCCTATTTTGTCTTTGTTCCTGATATATCTGTTATGCTTTAAGTGTTGTAATTAGAATGGATTATTTGTTTGCTTACTTGGTCCAGTAAAATGATGTCCCTTTACACCTTTGATTTGCCTGCATCCAAAGCTACTGTGCCTACCCTACATGTTTTATCAGTATAATTCTGTCTATAGCTGAATCTCACCCAGTTAGCTTGCACACATCCAATTGTTATTCATTCAACCATTCATTTTAGTCTCACTGAGTCCTTGTGATTTGATTCTATTTTCTGAGTCCTCCTTTGAAAATCCATTACATTATCTTCCATTCTCCTTACATAACTAAACATATATATACCAATGAAAAAATAGTTTTTATATATTTATTGGTTGTTTATTATTTTATGAATATATCTTGAAAACAAAAGAAAGTTGATCCAGAGACACAGATATGGTAGGGACAGAAAACACCTCTTTGACGACTTTCTCCTGCAACTGAAGAGGTTGCAATTCGTGTTGGGCAGGAGCTTGAGTACGTGTCTTTCTCCCAGCAATGGACCAAAAAATTCTTCCTAATTCTTTAGCCTTCTTCCGGTGCTTGTTCCTTTCATGGTGTGATTGTTCCCAAGGTGCACAGTAGGACATGTAAATCACAATAACAGAAGTCAGTGAAAAAGCATAGCCTGTGGCAAGACCCCGCTTGAACGATTGAGGGAAATCATGTGAGCTGTCCAATGAACATGGTGGCAAAGGCCCACCACAGAGGTCTCCATTATTTGCGTAATCAACAAAAGATATATCTGGAAAGAACAAAGGCACCGACCCTGATAGATGATTGTTGGCAAAAGAAGCTGCTTTGATCAGAGGAAGCTGCCCAAGTTCTTGAGGGATGTGACCACTTAAGTTGTTGTGATCAAGCCAAAGAAAATTGAGGTAAGTGCAGTTAGCCAAAGTAGGTGGAATACTCCCATTAAATTTGTTATATGAGAGCTCTAAGAAGGTAGCATAAGGGATTAGCGTGGATATATCCGAGGGGATGGGTCCTGTTAGGTGATTGTGCGAAAGGCTTAAGGCTGTTAATGACGAACAATTCCTAATTCCCAGTGGAAACTCACCCTTCAACCCCATATTTTGCAGCGAGATACTCAACACTTTATTCTCATCCGGATGCCAGCATAAAACGCCCACAAAACGGCATATGAAACCTTCGGTTCTGTTGTCGAAGTTCCAGCTTGATAAGTACTTCAAAGGATCTTCCAAGGAATCCTTAATGGATTTTAAGCAGAAGATGTCGCTTTCAACAGCATTACCTACCATTAGAGATCTCAGCAAAGAATACAAGAAAACATGGATGAAAATATCCCTCTTTATTTGAGAACCCATTTCTGTGCTCATGCACAAACGATCCTTTCTGATATAAGATAACTTAAGAAAAGGAGAAGAATGGAATTGAATTTTCTTCACCTTCAAACAATATTCAGATTATTATTTATATTTGATAGTAATTATTAATATTGATGAAAACGTCAATCTTATAGAAAAGGAGGTTGAGGCTTAATTTTTCCGTGGTTATAGTTTGTCTATGTATCACTCTCAAACTCTCACTACTAATTCTTGAGTACAGTTTGTACTGTACAAAGACCATTACGTTGACCACTCGACACATTTGAACGAGTTTTTGGACATTTATAAATATTATATTAAGTTTTTCAAAATATTTAAATGCAGAGTTTGGAGAAAAATTAGATTGCGTAACAAAATTAAACTCATTTAGTTTCTGAATATTAAGGATCACAATGGGTTGAGATTGGATAGAAAGAGTATCCTTACATGTTATGTTAGAAAAAAAAAATTATGTTATCTAGCACGTTACCTTTCTAATATTTTTACATAAATTATTGTTTCCATCTTGGTTCCATTGCAGCGGTATTATCCCTATTCAATTTTTCCTTTGGGTTTGTTTCTTGGATTAACGCATGTTGTTTTGACCCACTTGAACTTTCGCTTAATTGGGCCGTATGAAGAGCCCAATCCATAGCAGTAGGCCTTTTTGCGCTCCGTTGAGGGCCCTTTCTCTCTCCAGTGGCTCTTTTTCTATTTTGTAGCGTAAATTATGAGAGAAGTTTCGTCCTTAAAAAGTCAACTTGATTGGAAGGAATCAAAGTATTGTAGCGTAACTTTGGGACAAAAGCAGCAGTACAAATGAAGCTTGTTTAAGCATCATAACCTTGGATCTATATGGAAGTTGACATGAGAACCATGGTTTTCAGTGTTCTTCTACTGATGTTGTGGTCATTGCAGACTTGCTTGGCCATGATCAGTGACGCAGTTAGCATTGAATTCAACGGAGGATCGGAAGAAACTGATCATAAAACATTGTTTGATACATCATTTTGGTACAGTTTTAGCATTGGTTATGTCTGTTCAGCCAGCGGGATCATCTTTGCTTTTATGTGCTTCTGTGTCCCTTGGGCGCAACTAAAGAACACCAAGAGAAAGTTCATTTCTTGCAACGTTGGTAGGCATGATATACGTGCAATAAAGGCAAACCAAGTTCCCAAACTACTACTCTATCTGTTGTTGCTCAAGAAAGGAAACCAAGAGGTTCTCTTCTTTCTTTTCTAATTATACCATATGACGTGATTTTACATTAGTGTTTACATTAATTTATACATATTGAGGTGTGGTATTAGTATCTTGCATGCCCTTTTTCTTTTGATTTCATCTTAGAAAAATTGAAAGACCGAACAAAATTATACTACTTTAGGAGATAGGATATGAAGTGTTACATATACAGCTTTTCTACTTACCCTCTTACTGATATTTCAATTCAAGAAAAAGTTTGGTGTATACACAGATTTCTAGAGTACTGGACAAACTAAGATCGAGTATGAGCTTCATGGAACTGTGTAAAGCAACTGATTACTTCAACATGACCAATGTTATTGGGACAGGAAAGACAGGGATGGTGTACAAGGCCAAGCTTTCTAATGGCTCAAAAGTGGCAGTGAAGAGACTCTATGATTCTAAGTTATTCGAAACAAAGTTTGCCTTAAAATCGTGATTCTACACAGATTCAAACATGGAAACTTAGTGGATCTTCTTGGGTTTTGCACAGAGAGAAAGCAGAGGATCCTTGTGTATGAACTCATGCCAAATGGTAAACTCTCTGATTGGTTACGACCTTTGCAAAATGAAGCTTTTCCATTGGATTGGCCAATAAGGCTTAAAATAGCACTTGGGTTGGCTAGAGGTTTATCCTTTCTCCATGATTGTTGCAATTGGAAGATACTCCACTTTGGTATAAGCTCGGAGCATGTTTTGCTTGATAAGAATTTTGAGCCCAAATTATGGAATTTCAGAAGTGCTGAACTCATGAAAGAAAACCAGAATAAGCTAGGAAAGAAGGATGTGTACGATTTTGGCATTGTTCTGATGGAGTTGATCACTGGAAAGAAGCACATTGAAATGAATGTAAATTTTAATGTCATTGATTCATCTTTATTAGGAAAAGGATTCGATGAGCAAATCTCTTGTCTGGTTAAGGTTGCAGTTGATTGCATTCAGTTGTCTCCACACCAGAGACCAAGTATGCTTGATGTGTATAGATACATAGAAAGGTTATGGGAAGGATACGAAACTGATGACTGATTTTGTAATTTTATATATCTATTTTTCATATGTCAGCTATGTATAATTCTAATGTAAATTTAAATCTTATATTGAATAGTAATATAAGAAAGTTAAACAACTTATAAAATAAAAAATCTATAAATTTATTATTCAAGTTTTGAGTTATAAAGAGTGTCAATTTTATTTTATAGAATTAAGCTCTTATCTCATTCTTATTGCATCTTTGAAAGATCCATAACTTCACTTTTGTAATTCGGAAAGGTGACATTTTAAGTTTAATTTTTCATTATTCTCCATCTGCATGTGATTCTACCTGTAAATTTTAAACTCCATCTTCAATTTCAACATGTCATGTCCTTTATTGCAATGATTATGACTAGTTTAATTAATCTATTCTTTGAATTTTTGTTATGAAAACAAGTCATAATTTTACTGCAACCTTTGAACATTAATGTGTTATTTCATGATCTTCTTTTAACTTGGCTCTTTTGTCAGAAACTTTTAACATGGAAGAATCTTGAGTTTTGTTTAACCTGAGTTCCAATTTTGAACTTATTACTTCACGTGGTAGCGGCATAATAGGAACATAATGAAGGAAAGGAAAAGCTTCTAAGCCAATTTTAAAACCTTAAAAACTTATATGACTAAATAAAATGTTTATATTTCCTATTATCTAAAAACTAAAAAAAAAAATCTTCTTAAATTTATCAACATGCATATTTTACGATATGATCTTTTAACTTTTGTCATATCTAAATCCACTTCAGTCATTATTAATTTCTTTTTTGGCGTGTCTTACATAATTGACAAAAAACATAAATGTTTCTTTCATCAAAACTCAAGTAAGGAGTGGTCATAAAGTGATAATTTTTTTTATTCTCTTTATTTTATATAAATCAATTTTCCATAAACCGGAACAACTTAATTATTTTATTTTAATATATTTATTTATGCAGATAAAAAAAGTGCACTAGTGGAAAATACACTTTTTATAACTATTTTTTATATCGGTTAAAATCTATCATGTATAGATAGTGAAGCGGTGACAATTTTATAAATATGAGAAACTTTTTTACGCTATTTATAATAAAAATAGGTATAAAAAGTGATTTTATACCGGTTACAATAAGTATAAAAAATCTTTTTTTAAGAAATATAAAAAACTTTTTTGCTAGTGGTGTTTACTTCGAATTTTATATTTATATTGTGCTTAGACATGTGTATCCATAATATAATTATATAAATTATATGATTACATAATTATATATACTGTATGTAACATCCCAAAAATATAAGTATATCTATATCATGTGGAATGCAACATGTATGATAGAGTAAAACAATTAAGAGTAGAAGTATGATGAAGTATTATAAGATACAGTCATCCAAAATATAAGAGGAATTAAAAGCTTTACATATCGTTGTAGAGTTTTTCAAAAAGGAAGAGAAGGAAAGATACTAAGTCATATACATATAGTTAATTCTCTCTAGTATAAACTACTCTGCAGTGTCTGGAGCATCAGCAACATCAATTCCGTCTAATACCTGCTCCAAAGGGGCTCTCCTACCTCTGCTCACATCCAATTTGGATGATCATCGCAAAGAGGATTAAACACATACAAAACAGGCAACATACAATGCAAGGGTAAGCTAGATTTCAAAAAGATTACCAGTCAATTAAAACTAACTAAAGTAAAAGAAACATACAAACAATACAATCAAAGAAGAACAGTTTTACTAAGTTAGAAGTTATAGATTTTATTAAGTGGTGTTAGACTTAGACTCGTCCGGACTTGGAATGAATATCGAGCTATGACGGGTTATGCACTTGTGGTGGCCTCTACTGCTTTGCAAAGCCAATTGCTATGGGTTCCACCCTACCACCACAAGGTTAGTCCGTTATCACTCACCTTGACCCATTAAAAATGGAGAAAACCAAGGCTAGGACCTCCTACTACTCTCACCACATGACATATTCTTCTCTAAGTGAGATTGAATAGTCATTAGAGTGTTAAGGAAAACCCCCAAGACTGAGCTACCTATATCCATTCCAATACTTAACACGATATCACTCATATCTTGGCCCATAAATGGAGACACCCAAGACTGAGCTTCCTGTATTTATTCTCAACATTAACAATGACCTCACCTAGAGATGATACTTAACTCTTTGAATCATAATTCATACCATACCAACTTCATTGACTTTAAATTCTCAATTTTATACATAAAGATGTTATATTACTTTGGTTTCATACAAATCCTACATAATTAACTCATACAATACTAAAAAGAATCATACAATGCTAGAAATAAGTCATACATTACATGTTTTCACAGAAACATCATTTATTAATACCAATTTCTTTATCAAATATAATTACCTATACTTAAGTAATTTAAATAGCTTGGAAACCCTCACCGATGGCTCCGGAAGGGTCAAAAACCCCCAGAACGACCTAAAGAATGTCCAGAAATGATACCTGAAACCCCTAAAACCACTCAAAATTGTCCTGAATGATTTCCTGACACAATAATCGATTATTACAGATGATAATCGATTATTTACGTATGATAATCGATTATTACATGTGATAATCGATTATCTACGAGAACTTTGAAGAAAATATGACTTTTTGACTAAAATAATCGATTATCAAGTGAGATAATCGATTATTCTTATCAGTATTTGACAGTAACCTTATTTTTCTACAGATTTTGCAGAACTCCACCACTCCAAACTTGTTCTAGACACTTTGATGGAATACTAATGATCCTAATTCGAAGTATAGGTTGAATCTAACTTGTCTAAGGGTCCAATTCTAATCCAAACACTAATCTCTAACAATTATGCAGAGAATTTGGATCAAATAACTCAATTTCCTTTACTTATGGGGTCAAATTCAAATCTACCACTTGTTTTCTGTTTTTGATTGGTTTAAGGTTCCTAATAAGTAAAAAATGACTTATCTAAATGATTCCAATAACCTATTCCAACACCAAAGCTATAATTCTCAGATTCACTACTCAAGTTCCCTAAATTTGGTCTAAACCTCTAAAATTAACTAAACTAATTATCCAGCAACCAGTACAAGCTAAATCCCACTCTCAAACACTCATTTTCTCATCATGCCCAGACTCATTGTAGTTCTGAAATTGTAACTTATCAGATTACCCAATTCATAAAACATATACACATAATTCTGCACATGCATTCTTCAATTCATTCAACAGCCACACAAATTCACATACAGTTCACACATGAAATCAAATTGAAATTGCTATTTCCATAATTTATACAAGTAAGTTAAATTCTACAATCAAGAAGAAAATCTAACTTTCCTTACCTCTAACTAAATCAGTCTGTTTCACATGATGCTCCCTCTAGCCTCCTTTGCACCGTGAGAAAACTTAAAATACCTACAAATCATCAATTGATGATAGAGGGCGGTTTCTTAGAACATGCATTGGGTTAAGAATTGGGGGAAAAATACGTAGAAGCTACATGCAACTAGTTCCATTGCATGATCACAACTCCAAAATATATTGAGAAAAGGAAGAGTACCTACCGGTTGAAGAAATGGGAAGTTGATCGGTGAAAACAAGGTTCGTTTTGTTGTGCTTGCTAGAGCACCACCTGATCAGAAGTTCACTGGCTCAGTGAAGAAAGAAATTTGGAGAGAGAACAGAGGAGAGAAAGGATGTTACTGTGAAGGTGGATAAAGTGTTCTCAGAACTGGAGAAACATTTAAACAAAAGTGCTTTTATACTCTTTAACCATTTTCTGAAATTCTTAAATGTTCAACTCCAATTACTTGCTGCCACATATCCACTTCCAAAAGAATTATTTTCCAGTCTTTACACTGTAAACCTTAAAACTCTAATATTTTCGCTTGAAACCTCTTAAGACATAACTACCTAAACTTTATATAATTCAAATATGTCTCTCTTAAGACATAATTCAAATATAAAATAAACTAAAAAAAACAATATGCTAAATTAATGAGGAATGAGTGGTTAAATAACATCCAAGTATTCAATTTTTATCACATATTCAATTTCTAATATGATTTATCCAAATAAATACCAATTTTCTCAAAATAAGTAAAAGTGAACATTTCTATCAAACAGATACAGTAATTTATTTTTGTTGAGAATAAATTAAAAATTGATTAAAGTCTTGGTTGTAATCTTATTTATGGAACATCTAAAATATAACAAGAATATAATTAATAACAAATTAATAGTATATTGGTGGACTAGATAAAAGCTTATATAGATTGTGCTAAGCACTATGAAGATGGAATGAATTACTGTTATTAAAATTGTTATTACCAAAGCCTAAATTCCTACCACTCACCCATATTCCGGATCAAAATTTCCGGAAGCCTGTGATGGGGTGCAGGAAGAAACATCCTCATAGTAGCCATCAATATAGTTCACGAAATGGGTAACTTCTTATTGTACCTTCATACATTTTTTTATACACCTCCAATATAAAAAAATTATATTTTACCTTTTTAGACTCTGTAATCTGAAATTCACTTTTAATTTTTGTATATTACACAATTCAAAAGTTATTTTTTCCTTAAAAATTTACTTTCAGGTTGCAAAAGTTCAAAAGACAAAGAGAAAATAAATTATGCAATTCAAAAGTGAATAAAGAAAAAAAAGTAGCTTCCGAATTACATAATTTAAAAGTATTTTCTTATGGCCGAAGCTACTTACAATATTTCTACAGTTAAAACGGGGTTATCCACCTCCAAGACCCAAACAACAAGTCATTATGATTATCCTTAAAAGATTCTATCAAACTTAAGTTTAATGTAAAACACAAGTGGAATTATATATTTACTAGTGCTAGGCTTTTGGAAAATTGAAACCTAAGAAATTTGGACTAGTTTTGATGCCAGGAGAAAGATAAAGGAAATGTAGGTATTTCTTACAACTTTTTATTTTTTATTTTCTTTTTATTTAATGGTTATAAATATTAAAAGCAAAAGGAAAAGAAAGTAAAAAATAATCATTCTGAAGTTATTTTTAGAGTAATTTTTTTTTCTTATATTAAGTATTTGATTGAAAATATTTTTACCAGTACAGTATTAATAATATCATAAATTTTTGTAATACACGTAAACTAAATAATTAACATAAAGCAAGATAGCTAAGAAAATCTATTAACATGCAAAATAAATCTAACATAATCGTTTATAGTGTTTTTAGTATCTTAAAATTCTAATAGTTTATGTTCTAAAAAAGTACCAAGATATTATTTAGGTTTTAGTTAAAGTATTTAGAGTTGATAATTTATCTTAATCCTTTAATATTCATGAACATCTTAAGTTAGGATTAAAAGTGTATCTTAAAAGTTTTATTAAGCTTTTTTTTTCACCCTAAGTAACATTATTATCTCTTAAATTTTGGACAGCTAAAACCAATTATTAATCTCTACATTATATATTAACCAGTAATTAAGTCTTATAATCGAGCTTGAGTGAATTATAGATATAGGAGTAAAATTTGGTGAAGCTTAAGGTTTCCTTTATTTTGTTATGGATTTTTGGGTCTCACGTCATCACCATTTTGTTGTTTCATATAAAGTGTAGTATATTTTATATAAAATATTTTAAGTAAATTTATTATAAAATAATAATAATTTTAGAGAAATGTAAAAAATACTTAAAAATATAAAAATAATAATATAATAATAACAATAATATTTCAATAAAAAATTTAAAAAAGTATTTATAAAATCATATAACAATAAAATATTATATTATTTATAAATATTTTAATATTTGTTATATAAAGGAAAGAGTTTAGATTTAATTCTACAATCGAGTTTGTCAGATATTTTACATAAATTCTTGAATTTAAGAACCTTATGTACATGTGGTTATCAGAGTAATCTGTGTCCATATCTTTCTTTCTACAAATGATTGCATTCCTCTTCTACTATTTATTTATGATATGGATTTATTTATTCTAATCCAACTTCGCTTCATCATTAAAACTATTATATTAAAAATATTATCTACTTTAAATTTATATTATTAGTTATATACGCCCAAGCACGTTCTCAACCTGAATATAGTTCAAATATTTAATCAATAATTGAGAATTTTTTGTTTTGTTGTAATTATGAGGTTATAGAGCATTACACGTGTGAGTGTGAGGGAGAAAAGAGAATGAATAGAAGTATAGAGAAAGAAACCAGAGGGAGGTGGAGCTGAAGGGAAAAGACATGTTCCCCAAAAATTTTAAATTTCATTTTATCTATATCTACCTTTCTATATAAAAGATAAATAAAATTATCAAAAATAATACGACTCAAGATGAAAGAGTTCAAAATTCATCTACTTCACAATTTAATTTCATAACTTTTTAATTTTTTTTATATATATATACACAGACATATACATACTTGAAAATGTATACACTTGTGCTGCTGATCACATACGTAAGTATCAGTAAAATCTCAATATAACTTCTCAAGAAATAAAAGAAACTGAAACATAAAAAAAAAAAAAATTGAAAGAAAATGGAACAGACAGCTAAAAGGAAAAAGTTATTCCCAGCAAGACACAATAATAGTTTTATTTTTAAAAGGCAAATCTGATTAAAGAAGAAACAAAATTGAATTGTATGTATCATTTCCACGTATACATCATTGAGACATTTGAATAGAAATTCAGAAATAGTCGCCCAGAATCAAAGAAATGGGCTACCAGACAAAGTTAGCAAAAGCTAATCTTTGCTATCCTGACACCTGTTGTATACTGCAAATCAAGGCCTACAATATTTCGTTATTTACCAGATACGACAAAGAATCTACGTTTTGGTTTAATTTTTGGGAGACAAGAACCTAAATTCGACAAGTTAGGATTTAAACCAAGTAATACATCAGAATAATACAAAATTGATCATGTTCCACCTGAAACATTTTTTGATCCACAATAAAGTTCCCAACTTCTCATGTTTTCAGTAACCAACAATCCCTTATGGGATTCAAATCTGTTATCTGGGATCAGTTTTCAAGATATTGAGCAAGAGAATAATCAAGTAGTAGAAATCATAAACTCATTATAATGTAGTTAGTGTCAAAAGAGATTTGGTGCTAGTACACTAAATTTTTGCAAATGCTTATCTTCTTCATGCACCGATAATAATTCTGTCGTTTGTATGTCGATTCTTGGTGCTGATACACTTTGTTCCAACTTCTAAGTGCTGGTTGGTGGCACCCAATTGTTGAAACTTAGAATAAACGACTAGAAAATTTTCCATTACATATCATAATGTGCAACTTAGATTTAATTCTAATGTCACAAATCTTGTCTAGATCCCTAAAATTGACTACCCCCATTACCTTCTAACTCTTTGTGTGTTTACTTGTCATTTGATATGTGCTAAGAGACAAATTTGCTGTGACAAGTTGATCACATGGCTGCAGAATCACAAAAGCTTGTCCAAGTTTGATAGTTATATATTAAAGTATTTTGGACAAATGAATTCATGAGATGTCGATGGGGAAAGATGTCTGTGACAGAACACAACCCTAATTATTATATTTTAGAAATTTGTAGCTTTTCACCTATTGATGAATATTTAATACAACAATGAGTACGTGTTAAAATCCACGTGAATTAATGGACTCGAATTTCGGATTAAAAACCAAATGACCGATGTAAAGTTAAATACTTGAAACTGTTTGATGAGTTTTTCAACTCTTAAAAAACTAATATATGACACATAGTAGCTAAACAAAAATGTTGGTTACTCTTGGACTTATTCCTACTTTCGGCTCATTATTGGAAAGTCATGCACGCTGAGAACGAACGAAATTAAAATCGCTTTCTGGAAGTGCTTAAAATAATCCACAAGCATATATATAATGGAGGTTTTTTCCTGCTTTTAGCTCCACTATCAGTTTGGCTTTTGAATAATTGAAAAAAAAAAATGAGCACTTTCAAGACATAGATGTGATTTGTCTTTATCATGCATGCATCAGAAGAGCCATTCACCCACCGCGAGATGCCAGAAATCTCTTGGAAGTTGCCTTCTCTGTAGATGAATTCGCCTGGTCAATATCAAAATAAGTATGTTTCGTTAATTTATATTTTATTTTCTGTCCCTTTTTTCTGATATTACAGAATATTACTACACGTCATGAACAAAACTGATTAAAACTATAATGTTACTTTGGCTCTAATCATCTCCTTGTTCTCTCATCTTTACATCACTTGATGATTTAATTTGATGATCCTGTGGGATAATGATTATGAATAATGTCTTTTGGAAGTTACATCCACTTCAAGGCTTTTGATGTATTTGCTTCAAATTAAAAAAAAAATATTTCTTTAGTAAAATAATTATTTGTTAACAGTTTTCATAAGATAAACTTAATTTAAAATATCACAAAAGAAAAATTGCAGTTGAAAAACACAAAAAACAATTGTTTAATATCTTTTCGGGTAAAAATGTTCTTATCAAGTGATCTTATATAAGAATAGTTTATTCATCTTTGAGGATACGCTTTTTCTCTTCTCTCATAATTAAAAATGTATTGCTTTTATGATTGTCAAAACTGATGCCACTGCATAACAATCACTTAAAACTAACATTTTTTTATGTATAATAATGTGCTATAGTTATTGTAAATGAATGTTAAAAGAAAAATGCTATTCTCTATACCAATTATTTATATTCAGATAAAAAATGTTATCTTCACTTTTAAACATCTTTATAAATTATTAAAATTCATCAAAAATATATAAATTTAAGTTGATAAAATGCAGTAACTGTTGTAATGGGTTTTTTTCTTTTTCTCTTCTACTAATTTATAAAATCAACCAAAGTGAATATTTCTTTTTAGTAAATTCCAACCTAAAATTCAATGAAAGTGAAATGCTCACATTTCTGTATATGAACACTATTTCGACCACAACCATACTTGATTGATTTAGAACGAAGAATATATTTATATTTTAAATTTAATATTTAGTCAATAATATTTTGACACATGTTTTCGTACCATTCGTTCATATTTAGTTAAGACAATCATATAATAATATGTGTGGAACTAAAGTATTAAAGTAAACTAAACAGTAAAAACACCTTTAATAATTTAAGTGGAGAATCTACTATAATTAATTGAATAAACACTAAAATATATTGTTGTCAATTTTCAGACAGTTATAAATATTTCAGTATGTTAAGTAAGATCAAAGGATTTCACCACATCAACTAGTTGTAATAGTTTATATTCCTTCTTTTAAGCATATGTATAGTTAATTCTCATGTTTAAGTATATTCTTGATTATATTGCACAGGTTTTATCTCTAAAACTCCGTAATTCAAATATTTTACTCTCTTTTTTTATAATACCAAAAACAATTGAGAAGAAATAAAGAAAAGTAGAACAAAGTACATTATTAAGGTGATAAAGAAAGGGATGGTAATATAAAAAAAGATGTTGAATACATAAAAGTATTACCTTTTCAAAAGTATGCTTTTATTACTATTGAATGAACAATTGTTTGCCATTAATTCATGAAATGCTTGATTTCATTGAGAAGTCACTTTCTGAATCCTAGAAGGAGATATAGATACTTTTATAGAAGGACGATTAGGTTTTGTGATAATTGTACATACAGGATTATGTAGTATGTTCACAAGTGTTGCCCTCATCCAAGACCAAGTAAATCAACTCATCACATCAAAATCCACCAACAATCTTTTTAAGAGCTCGTGCTTCGTAATCTGGAAGTCATTATATACATGTTATGTTTGAAAACATGATGAAATAAAATGACATTTACATTTTGTCATTTTAAAAGGGAGTAGAAGAAAAAAAAAGGATTGTTTGTTCAATCATAAAATCTTACATGTAGAGTGCAAAATTTAGTTTAGAATTGTTCTCGTCTTAAATCTGAGGAGTAATATTGTTAAGGTTAATTATTGTATATTTTTTGAAGTCTTTTATATTATAATTTTATTATTAAAAAATGTTTCAGAAAATAAAAAAAGAAGAAAATATTTAAATTGTGTTAGAAGAGTTATGAAAAACTATTAAATATGGTAAATTTATCTAGTGAACTGGCGAGACAATGTACATCATATTACTTCAGCATGAGCGTATGAATAAAAATGGGATAAAAAGTACAAAATTATTATAATCAAAACATAGCTATTTAAAATTAGGTTTAATAGGTTCGCAGGTCCCTATTTCTACGGGTTCGTTTGAATTGGGTCCTCCTATTTTGGAAATGCTCAATTAAGTCTTTAATTTGATAAAATTGAGTCAATAGTACCCTTTCTGTTAAATGTAATGAACGGCGTTAACTTTTTAAATAGGTGGCATGCTGAGCTAGGATTAAATAAACACATGGCAGAGTGGTGGCATGCTAAGCTAGGATTGAATAAACACGTGACAGAGTAAGAGGTGATTATGTGGACCTTCCCCTACGTCATCCTCTTTCTCCTTTCCCAGTTTCTCCAAGTGCCTTTGAAGCCTTTGAAGCCAACCTGGTAGAAAAAAAAATGATGTTAAAGAAAAGAAACCGAAAGAAAAACAGCATCAACACAACACACTCCAAACATCAAACTCAAGAAAATCCAACTCTCACATTTCAAATATCTCTACAGGAATCCACCCAAAAACAACCACCCAATAGCCTATTCAGGCATTTTAACAAAAACCCATAAAAAAACCGCATCAAAGATTTCATCTTCCAATGAATCGAAAGAAAACCCACCGACAAATATTAGAAAAGAAAAAACCTTTGAAAGGGTGCTTTATGAAAATTTCACAGAAAGCCCCCTCCACCACACCTTCAAAGCCTTTTTCGAAAACTACGGCCACGTCATCTCCCTCTGGTTCGGATCACACCTCCTCCTCCTCGTCTCCTCTCACTCCCTCGCATCACCGTCCTCGAACTCCTCTCCACACACCGCATCAATACCTTTGCCGATATTCAAAGGGAGGAAACACACAGACTCATCCGGAAGCTCGCCGAGGACGCATTGAGCGACTTCGTCGAACTGGAACTCACTTCCAAGTTCTACGACATGACTTTCAACAATATGTTTTGTTGATTTTTGGAGAAAATTTTAATCTTTGGCTTCAATTGAAAGGCCAATGATTGAAAACCTATCTCAGTTACATAGGGTTGTCTCAGTCTCTTTTATTACCTTCTGGTTTTGGTTAATAATCATGGTACCCGTTCGATTAGGCCTCTTGTTTCTTTTTTCTGGAAAGTTGGGAAATTGAAGTTTGATTTGGTGGGGCAAGTCAAAAATTCCTCTTTTTTCCTGAAGATTTGTAAGGCTTGTACCCTTTTGTAATCATTAGTTCTGGTCTAATTTGTCAACTTTTCTCTTGTTGATCTGCTGATAATGTTATGATACTTTTTGCCTGGTGCCCGTGTTATCTAATTAGAGGGGAGAAGCTTTCAGCTCAGTGACCTAGTTACCTTAATAGAGGAATCAATCAAGCGTCTCTTTTTTTATTTTCACTTCAGTGTTAGTTGATATTGGTGGGGAGAAGCGAAATGAGTCAGAGAAGAAACTGGATGGGAAGTACTTTGTGAGGCTGCAAGACCATTATTAGTATTGGAGAGCTTTTCTTCCAGAAGGTAAGGAAGGTTTGAAGTCAGAAGGGATCTGGAAGAGGAAGAGTGAGATTTCCACTGTAGAGCTCGCGAAGCGTGGTGAGGTTTCCAAGCTCCGGAGGGATGTTTCCCGTGAGCTCGTTGCCGGAGACGACGAGGTACTAGAGGTGCTACCAGGTGCCATATTCAGGAGGAATCCGTTGGAGAAAAAGTTGATGTCGAGGTGGAGGTGGCGAAGGAGGGGCTTGGCAGCGATGCAGAGGTGGAGGTGGAACCTAATTTGAAGGATTTTATTTAAAATTTAAAATAAAATAAATTTCATCACATGCGCCACGTCATAATTAATTATTGGGTCAGCATGCCACGATACACTAAAGTTAACACCGTTCACTAAAATTAACGGCAAAGACATTATTGATTCAATTTTATCAAATTAAGGACCCAATTGAGCACTTCCAAAATAGGAGAACCCAATTGAAACGAGCCCGCAGAAATAGGGACCTGCGAACCTATTAAACCTTAAAATTATTCACTCCTTTCTGTGTACTATCTACAAATCGAAAAATAGTACTGCGACGTATTTATACTGTAGTACTATGTTTAGGGATGGCAACGGATCGAGTCGGGTACGGATAGTGCCTACCCGCAACCCGACTCGCCGGATAAAAATGTACCCGCCACCCGACCCGCTACCCGTCGGATACCCGTTTAGAAAAAACTCGTCGGGTATTTTAAAACCCGCCGTGTATTTTAAAACCCGCGGGTACCCGCGAATACCCGCAAAAAATAAAAATATATATATTTTATACATTTTAAAATAAAATTTAAATAAAATTACAAAAAAAATTATATAATATAGTATAAAATAAATTAAATAAAAATTAAAGTTTAATTTTAATTAAATTTTACCTAATAAAATATAATTTTATTTTATTTTTAATTAAATTTAATTAAAAAATATATAAATTATTTTTTTTATTATTTTTTTCGGGTAACGGGTACCCGCGGGTCGGGTAGTATACTATCCTACCCGACCCGTTTAGAAGCGGGTATTAAAATACCCGCTACCCGTTACCCGCGGGTAGTAAATATCTGCGGGTAGTAACTACCCGCTGCGGGTTTTATCCGCGGATACCCGTGCCCGCGGATCTTTTTGCTATCCCTAACTGTGTTGTTTTTGAACTCTTCATGGTTCCTAAAGAAATGCATGAATATGAATGATCAATGGTATTGTTAGGAAATTATGCACAATTCCTATTTGTGAGAGAAATATACAAACGCAGAATAATGACACTCAAATTGAACTTTTCAAATTATGTTGTAAATATATTATTGATAAAGAAAAATTTTAGAAACAAATTCATTTTTCTCTCTCTTAGCTTGTTCTTGCCTATGTCTTCTCTATTAATTCACTAGTGCAAAAAAGACTTTTAATGTCACCCTTTAGACGTCTGACCCTCGAATATCAGACATAAAAAATGACCGGTGGCATTTTTCGTAAATAAAACAACTATTTAGACGTCGGCTATGAGGGGGTCCAACTTCTAAAGCACTTTTGAAGTCTGTTGTGGTGGGAACCGACGTCTATAGACGTCTGTTATGGCAGGAATCAACTTCTAAATACTCAGCCTGGAAATCTAAAAAGTCACTATTTGACTCCATTTCGACGTCTGATCCCACCACTCCGACTTCTAAAACACTTTAGACGTCTGTTGTGGGGGGAATAGACGTCTATAGACGTCTGTTATAGCGGGAACCGACTTCTAAATACTCAGCCCAAAAATCTAAAAAGTCACTTTTTGACTCCATTTAGACGTCTGATCCCACCACTCCGACTTCTAAAACACTTTAGACATCTGTTGCGGGGGGAACCGACATCTGTTATGGCGGGAACCGACTTCTAAATACTCAGTCTGAAAATTTAAAAAGTCACTTTTTGACTCCATTTAGACGTCTGATCCCGCCACTCCGACTTCTAAAGCACTTTAGACGTCTGTTGTAAGGGGAACCGACGTCTAAATGTCGGCATTAAAACACTGCGAACGCGAGGCAGTAGTTACGTGCACTCATTGTTCATCATCTTCCTTGTGTTTTCTCTGCACAGGCTACGTTTTTCAGGTTCGTTTTCTCACTTTTGCACCGTTTAAAATTAATTTTACTCCGATTACATTACTCTTTGATGAATTATTTTTCATTTGAACCGATTAAAATGCGTTTTCATTGAGTTTTTGTGCAGTTTTGTTCATGTCCTTAGGCAGCGTTCTTGGACGGCGATTTCTTACGTTTTGCACTCCTCCAATTCCCTCCACTACATTATCAAAACCGTCCAATAGAAAATAAGAGCGTACCATCCATTCTCTTCAACTAAAATATAAAGTTGTAAACTCGAATAACCATGACCCAGGAGCAACTCGAGAGGCCTCAAGCGGAGAAAGATCCTATCAAATACGACGACATTTTAGACGTTTGATCTATAGAGTTCGACGTTTATATAGACGTCTGACCTATAGGGTTCGACGTCTCATTTAATGTCACTCAAATAGACGTTGGTTCGGGATCTGACGTTAATAGCCAAAAATAACAGACGTCTAAAGCCCTTTCTACACTAGTGATTGGAATGAATTGTAAAGGAATAAATAACATACATTTATAAGCGTACACAAGCAATATTTTCCATTCACTTTATTTTCCTATTTTTATGTTTTCTAAAATATTGTTGATCTTTTGTGAAACCAAGAATAAAGCATCCTTAATTTTCTCTCAACAGAGGATGCAATTCTTGGTTTAGTTGACCAATTCTAACAATCTCCCACTTGAAGACTGATTTTAATTTGTCTTCACACCTTGATCATTACATCAATCTTCTGTAGTCTACTATTGTAGCAAACCAACTGAAGTTGAACACAATTTCAGTTTGTCAATGGTTACCACTTTTGTTAACATGTCTGCTGGATTCTTACTTCTGAGAATCTTTCTCAATGTTAACACCCCATCTTCAAGCAAGGATCTAATGAAGTGATAACGAACATCAATATGTATTGTCCTAGAGTGAAATGCTGAATTCTTTGCCAGATGTATTGCACTCTGACTATCACTGTGTAAAACACTCATCTCTTAGAAGAATCCCAACTCTGTAACAATCCCTGAAGCCATATTAATTCTTTACTAGCTTTTGTTACTGCTACATACTCAGCTTTTGTATTGGATAAAGCAACAATCTTTTGCACTTGTGACATCCAACTAACAGCTGTAGTACCAACAGTGAAAGTGTAACCAGTAGTACTTCTTTGGTGATTTACTTCACCTCCAAAGTCTACATCTACGTAACCTTGTACTTTTAACTCTCCTTTGCTAAAGTGCAAACACTTCTCTATAGTGTCTCGTAGATATCTTAAAATCCATTTAACAGTTTCCCAATGAGCTTTACCTGGATTTGACATAAACCTGCTAACAACTCCCACTGCATGACCAATGTCTGGCCTTGTACAGACCATCGCATACATTAAACTTCGAATAGCTGAAGCATATGGAATTTCAGTCATGGACTCCTTTTCCTTCTCTGTCTGAGGAGATTGTTCCTTGGATAGACGAAAATGACTAGCCAAAGGTGTGCTAACTGCTTTGGCGTCTCTCATGTTGAATCTCTGCAAAACACGATTAATGTACTCTGCCTGAGATAGCTGCAAAATACACTTTTGCTTATCTCTTGTGATTTTCATTCCAAGGATCCTTTTTGCTGGACCCAAATCCTTCATTGCAAATTCTTTTGATAATTGCTGCTTCAAACTTCTGATCTTGTCCATATCTAAACCAGCTACTAACATATCATCAACATAAAGTAGTAAAATGATATAACTGGACTTATATCTCTTGAAGAAACAACAGCGGTTGGCATAACACTTCTGGAAACCCTCCTTGTGCATGAAGCTTTCAAACTTCTTATACCACTGTCTTGGAGCTTGTTTCAAACCATACAAGCTTTTCTTTAATCTACACACCATATTCGTTTTTCTTTCTTCTAAGAAGCCTTCAGGTTGATGCATGTAAATCTCCTCATCTAAGTCTCCATGAAGAAATGCAGTCTTCACATCTAATTGCTCAAGGTATAATCCTTCACTAGCAACAATACTTAAAACAAATATGATGGTATTGAGTTTTACAACTGGAGCAAAGATTTCAGTGTAGTCAACTCCTTCCTTTTGCTGAAATCCTTTACAACTAGTTGGGCTTTGTATCTCTTGGACCCATCATGTTCATCCTTCACCCGATACACTCATTTGTTGTGAAGTGCCTTTTTCCCAACAGGTAACTCTACTAGTTCCCATGTCTAGTTGGACATTAAAGACTTCATCTCATCTTTCATGGCAAGCTCCCACTTACTAGCATCTGTCATCTGACATGCTTCCTCATAATTTTCAGGCTCTCCTTCATTAGGTAACAATATATAATTCAAATATTTTCTATTAGGTACGTGAGTTCTTCATTATCATTATTTTCACATTATTCCTCTGACTGAGGAGTCTCAATTATAGGAGTTTCTGAGACATCATCCATCTACACATACACTGGCCTACTTTATTCTAAGTTGTTATTGCATGTGTTGTTCCTGCCCTTATACATCACCTTTTCATTGAATATTACATCTCTACTACGAATCATCTTTTGATTTTCATTATCCCATAACCTGTAGCCAAACTCGTCTTCACCATAACTGATGAAAGTGCACTTCTTCGATTTGGTATCAAGCTTATTTCTGCCTTGATCACTAATGTGCACATATGCTACACAACCAAAAAATTTTGAGATGTGATAGTTTTATCTCTTTTCCACTCCATACCTCTTCTGGTATTTTGTGCTCCAATGGAACCGACGGACCTCGGTTGATTAAGTATGTTGATGTGTTGACTTCTTTTGCCCATAACTGCTTTGGTAAGCCTGATTTCAAACACAAGCTTCTAGCTCTCTCTGTCAACGTTCTATTCATACGTTTTGCCACACCATTGTGTTGAGGCGTACCTGGCACGGTCCTCTTCATTCTGATCCCATGCTCATAGCAAAACTTCTTAAATCTAGTGTCTTCATACTCACCACCATTATCCGATCTAAGCTTTTTTTATCTTTAATCTTGTCTCATTTTCTACCATGGCTTTCCAAATTTTGAAAGCTTCAAATGCTTCAGATTTATTTTTAAGAAAGTATGTTCATACCTTCCTAGAGTGGTCGTCAATAAAAGTCAGAAAGTATCGCTTACCACCAATGGATGAGACGGTTGTTGGACCCCAAACATCAGAGTGAACAAGCTCAAGTCTCTCTTTCTTTGGGATTATTCCACTTTTATGAAAGCTTACTCGTTTATGCTTTCCAAGTATACAGTCTTCACATATGTCAAATTCTATTGACTGAAGACTTGGTAGTTTCCCCTTTGAGTGCATGATCTTCATCCCTTTCTCACTCATATGACCTAACCTCCGGTGCCATAGGTTAGGATTTTCATTCATTGCAATTGCAATCAAATGACAAGTTCTTTCTGTCTTGTAGAGAGTACCACTCTTCCTACCATGAGCAATTGTCATTGCACCCTTTGAAATCTTCCAATTATCACCATGGAAGACTGTTGTGTAGCCATCATTGGCCTACTGAGATTAAGTTCTTTGTTAGGTCGGGAATATGTCTAACATTTTTCAATTCCCATACAGACTCATTTAACTTAATCTTCATCGCACCTTTACCAACAATCTCACAAGATTGCTCATTACCAAGGTAAAGTTTTCCAAGGTTTCCAAAAACATAATTCTCGAAGAATTCTTTCTGTGAGGTGCCATGAAAGGATGCTCCAGAGTCTAACACCCAAGACTCTTCCTTGTTCTCTAAAGAACATATCAATGCATCTTCTCCTCCTAAGGTTGAAGAAACATTTGCTTCTGCTTTATCCTTGTGATTCTTCTGTGCACTCTTGCACTGGTTTTTGTAGTGTCCTACCTTTCCACAATTCCAACACTTAATTGTCTTTGAGTTTTGGAAACTACAGTGATTCTTAGAATTGGACCTTCTTTCCTTGGATCTTCTACGTCCATATCCTCTGTTCGAACTTCTTCCTCTTGACTCTATATGCAAAACTGAAGAGGTTGAAGATTCTCCTTACTCTTTCCGTCGAATCTCTTCACTAAGAATCAGATCACGAACATCATCAAACTTCAATTTATTACTGCATGATGAGCTACTCACAGTTGTGACTGTAGCATTCCAACTTTCTGGTAGAGAAGACAAAAGTATAAAGGCTCGTACTTCGTCATCAAATTTGATTCCAACTGAACTCAATTGAGTTGTGACTATATTGAGTTCATTAAGATCTTGCGCTACCGATGCGTCATCTGACATCCGCAAATTAAATAACTGCCTCATCAAATGAACTTTGTTTGAGGCTGACAGCTTTTCATACATACTTGAAAGAGCTGTCATAAGACCCACTGTGGTCTTTTCTTTTGCAATATTAAATGCAACATTGCGGGATAATGTTAATCGAATAACTCTGAGAGCTTGTCAGTCGAGAAGAATTCAATCTTCATCCTTCATGTTTTCTGGTTGATGCCCCCGAGAGAGGTTGATATAGCTTTTTCTGATACAAATAATCTTCAATCTGCATCTTCCAAAAGCCAAAGTCCGTACCATCAAACTTCTCAATTTTTATCTTTCCTTCATCTGCAGCCATTTCTCCCACTTAAATCTGACTCCTTTTGAACCGTTGATTATAATAATAGCAACCGGCTTTGATACTAGTTGTTAGGAAATTATGCACAATTCCTCTTAATCAGATTTGTTAGAGAAATATACAAATGCAGAACAAATTGAACTTTTCAAATTATACTGTAAATATATTATTGATAAAGAAAAATTTTAGAAACAAATTCACTTTTCTCTCTCTTAGCTTATTCTTGCCTATGTCTTCTCTACTTATTGGAATGAATTGTAAAGGAATACATAACATGTATTTATAAGTGTACACAAGCAATATTTTCCATTCACTTCATTTTCCTATTTTTAAGTTTTCTAAAATATTGTTGATCTTTAGTGAAACCAAGAATTAAGCATCCTTAATTTTCTCTCAACGGAGGATGCAATTCTTGGTTTAGTTGACCAATTCTAACAGGTATTATGGTATACTTTTACGTTCATTTAACACAAAATATAAGAATAAAATGGTCATAAAATTATAAAATTTTATATTTTTTTGAAAAAAAAAGAGAGTAAAAATAGGAAAAATGTCAAATGAATATAAAAAAAATTAGGTGTGTCAAAAAATATTTTTCAATAAAAATTTTTATGAATTGATGTAATATTGTTTACGTGACAAAAGTTATATGAGAACGTGCGCTTCTAAGATACAATAAATGGATGAAATGCCTTAGCAGGAAGTCAATGACCAGTAATGTGAAGCATTTTTTCAGCTTTATAGGCTTGTTGCGTTGTCAAGTTCCATGTAATACTTGAACAAGCTCGACATAGAAGATGGAGGAAACTTTAGTTTCATTGAGATTTTAATCTAATGAATATTTTTGGAGTTGATTAGTCAAGTATATTTATATCAGATGGTTGTGGTGCATTTTGTTTATGCACTACTACAAATTAAACTTTTAATATTTAGTGATCAACGTGAGAGTAGAAAATAGTCTAACATCATAAAAATATTGATGATATTATTGTAAATAAAATAACCAATTAGATATCAGTCACCTAATCACGCTGACTTCATAAACTAGATTGAAGTTGGTTTTTCTCACTATTTATGTCTAATATGATGTCGAACTCCGGTTAAATTTGGATTGTATAGCTACTTAGTTCGAGTTGTATAGTTGTCTAGCCTGGACAAACGAGTTGTAGAGCTCGAGGTCCCAAGTTGTGCAGAATTGAGCCATATGATACCGAAAGTCCTCAAATTCGATATTTATTATAGTTTATATGTTGACCAAGCTAAGGAACCATTATGAACCTATGTTAAAATCTTTAAAAACCAAAACTAAAGATGCTTTTGCAGTCCATATACTACTTTAGATGTTAGAGGATCACAAGACCAATGTCTAAATGTCTTCAAATCAATAAAAAATGCAACACGAAAATAAATTTTGAGTACCCATTAGACGTTGGCCAATTAGGGCATCTGACGTCTAATGGTGTATGATGTCGACTATACAGGGTGTCCAATGTCATATGTTATTTTTTCACTTAAATAGACAATGCGAGATAGTGCATTTCGCTCAATGTTTTTGTGCGCTCACTGTTCTCAAGCTTTCAAACGCATTTCGGCAACAACCTACACAACCATCCAAGGTAACACAAATGCATGTTCATTAAAAATGCTTTGGATATGATTTTTTTTTTCCATTTTGACCGATTGTTTTCGTGAATGGACACACTATTTTGAACAGTAGCGAGTTCTCTTTTCTCCCACACCGGCGACAACTCCTCTACTCCGGCATTGATACTACCCTCAAATATATAGAGTTAATTTGGTTTTTTATTTTCAATGTCTATTGCACTTTGTTTATAAATTGGTTGTTGAATTTCATTTTGGTGTTTTTTTTTTCAAATTTTTTGGATACTACAGTTTACATCTACTTAACCAATTTTTTTTTTAAATTTGATTTGATTAAATAATATTTTTAATTTTCATTATATGTTGTCTCTTGTTTCTTGTACTTGACATTAGTTATATTTTGTCTTCATTATTATTATTATTTTTATGTTAAACAATTTTTTAATGTGTGTGTTTAACATTTTATTTTTTATCAATTTTTTAAAATATTTGTAGCATGAAATGATATTTAAATATCGTTTGAGATTTAATATAAGTGATTAAAATTTTAATTGTTTATATTAAATTTCAAATTATTTGATCGAAGTTTGAAAAAATTATTTGTTAGTTGAAGTTTATAATAGATTTCCATTTTGTATATTTTTTCTTATGCGCACACACACACACACATATAACGTTATTTCATTATTCCCATTTTTCGTGATTTTGTCCCACTTATATTCCCGTCTTTTAAGTTTTGCCAATTAGGTCCTTATGATTGAAAAATTGAATGAATTTGACCTCTGCCATTAAATCAAGTTAACGAGGCTAACATTTTGCTTATCTGTGAGGGTGAGGTGGATAAATATTATGATGTGGCGTGTACATAACCTTTTACGTGGGTTTTATTTTGTACGTGGCAATATCTTAAACAAAAAATTAAAAAATTGGGTTTTTGTGAAAGATTTTAAAATTAGGGTTATTTTAAAATTGAATTGAGATTAAAATTGGAGAGCGAAAGGGGTTGAACCCATCTTCCCCATTTTGTGGGCAGAAAACCTGGAGAGGCATTGGCCTCCTCTTATGCATGTGTGTTGCTGCCACCGTCGAGTCAGCCGTCGCGGTGCCCTTCCCTTCGGCCCAAGGCGTCGCTGACGACACTGCTCATCGCCAGAGTCACCGCCGTCACATCGCCAAGGTCTCCTTTCCTGCTCTTCTTCGTGCGCGAGAGAGAATTGTTCTCGCCTCTCCACCTCACATCCTCGTTGTCGTGACGATCTTCGTACTCAACCAGAGGTGTCGCTGGCAACACAGGTCATCACTGCAGTTCCCACCGGTCGACGCATTGTCGTCGTCACCATCAACTCCTTCCCAAGTCTTCACGAGCAGTGAAACCCCTATTCGTTCTTCTGATACACGAATCAGAGATGAAGCCCAGTCATTATTATGGCGTCACCTTCATTCAGCATCCACGCTCGCCGCCGGTGATTATCTTCTCTCTTTCATTTGTACTGTGTCGTATTGAGTGTGTCCCTTCGGGTTTTTGAGAAACTGGTTGTTGATTCTTTTGTTTAATTTTCTTGCGGTGATTGGGCGACTATGCTTCCTTTTTCTGTTGTAGGTGAAATACGGCTACTGTAAATGGGTGATTGATGGTGGAGTCAGTCCGTTCAGTGAGAGTAGTGTGAGAGGTAGGGAGATGGGTGCTATCGGAGGTGAGGAATTGGGAGTGAAAGGAAAATCTGGTTAAGGTAGTTACGGGTGAGAAAAGCAGAAGGATGGAGAGCCAAAGGGGAGTGTGTGTCCTTCCGGTTGGACATGATGAAGGAATGGGTATTGGAGGGTTTTTTTGTTGCTATTTTTCTTCAGATTTGTCATCCCAATTTTAATCCCAATTCAATTTTATCATTTTAAAATCTTTCACAAAAATCCCATTTTTTTAATTCTTTGTTTAAGATATTCAAACGTATATAATAAAACTCATGTAAAAGGTTTTGTGCACGTCATGTTACGATATTTATCCACCTCACTCTCACAGGTAAGCAAAAAGTTAACCCTGTTAACTTGATTTAGCGACAGGGGTCAAATTCATCCAATTTTTCAATCTTAAGAATCTAATTGGCAAAACTTAAAAGTCAGGAATGTAAGTGGGACAAAACCACAAAAATAGAGACCTTCGAATGGGTTTAACCTTCATTATTTCTTTTTAATATGTTGATATGGGTTGAATTTATCAACACAAAGTAGAAGATTTTAAATAAAGATAAATTTTATAAATGGATATAAAGTTACCATTCACAATAAAATCAAATAGAAAAGGTATAATTGAAAACAAAAGTAAATACTAAAAAAAAGTGAAGAGGACGTGTAATATATTAAAAAATCTTACAAAAATTTATTGTGTGATTTATTTATAGTTTGAAAAGGAGGTTAAAATTCATTTAAAGAAATCAATAAAGAAGAAAAGAAACACGATTATGATAGGTAGTGGTAGATTTTCCAAAAATATTTTTAAATGTCAACATAGATATATAAAAAAAATTAGAAGGACCAAATATATAAAATATACTAAAATTAAAAAAAAATCTTTTATTTATATAATACTTTACATATAAAATAAATATTGGAGGCCATAGGTTTCGATAAGTCTTCAAAGGTCCGTCACTAGTGGTAGGCATGATTGAGCATATCCTAATTTCCATAAAGTGTTTCTAAATTAATAGGGTAGTTACCTTAAAGTTATAACTTTTTAAATTAATAGTTAGATGCATGTATATGCTTAATATTTTAAGTCTTTTTATCAAATAAAGATAAAATTTAATTTAAAACATATAAGTATAGGACAAATCGATTTAATGTGATTAAATTATGTTTAATTCTACTATTTCATTATGATAATAAAGTCTATCTTAATTTTAACTGAAATTTGAATTTATCATTCTATCTATTCCCTCAATTCTTAAGTTTCATATTCTCACATAAAGATTTAATATTCTTGCATAAATATGATATTCTTATATTGTTAATATCTCATTCCTTTAATAATTAATGAATTAAACATATTAATATATTTTTTAATTTCCATATCCAAATGCCATAATATTCTAAAGTATTCACCTGAATGTTTTATCTCTTTTTTTTCAATAGCTTTTTAAGTTCTCTTCTACCAAGTCCCTTCTATAACTACCTATGTATTTTTTTTCTCTTTTTTTCGTGTTCTTTCATGTAATAGTCTGAAATTTAGAATTTTAATTATAAAATTTTTGAAGGAAAACAAAAACCCCAATTGACTTACTTTGCAAACTCCAAGTCATTCTTTTCATTTTCACTTTCTCTCTAGAAACACCTCACTTTCATCCTCTGCCTTCTCTCTAATCTTAAGCTTCCTTGATCCAGAAAACTTGCAAATTGAAGATGCCCCAGTGATTGCAACGCAGAAAACTTCATCTTCCACCGATCAAATTCTTCAAATCGACCGGTAAGTGTAAACCTCTTTCACTTTCATGAAATTTGAGTGTTGATCATGCAATTGGGGTTGTTGCATGTATCTACCAACTTCCATCATCAAATTCTGACTTAAGTTAGACACTAAGAATTTCTCCTAAACTCCAATTTGTGATCTGTAGGCTCCCATAGAAATTCGGTGGTGGCAAACTTGAAATTGGGTTAAGTTCTGTTAAAAACCCAGGTAAGGGAAGCTAGCTTTCTTTCCATTTTGTAGTATATTGTGAATGCATGACAAATTGGTTGAATTGGTTTGAAATTTGTACATGGAAATGGGTATGTTGTGTGAAATTGATGATTGATTATTTTGGACTGTTTGGGACTCTTTGGTATGTTGAATGATGCATGATTGAGACTGTGATGATGATTGAAATCTGTTATTGTAGTGTTTGGGAGAAAACCAAGTGTCTTAGGGTCACTTTTTTTTAGCCATTTTAAAGGAAGTGAGGTAGTGATTTTGAGTATTTGGGGTCTGTGGTGTTTGTGGACTGTTGGGACAGTTTCACTTAGTGTATTGTGACTTGTTTGAGTCACCAAATTAGCCAAAATAGGTGTAGAATGGTAAGTTTTGGTTTTGGGTCCCTAAGTTGGGAAATTGAGTGTTTTAGAGTTGAAATGAAGCTTAATTCACTTTAGGAACGTGTTAGTAATGTTTAGAATCACTTAGGTAAGTTTAATTATGTCTAAAACGAAGATTAGAGGTGTTAGAAGTTGGTTAAAATGGTTAGAAATAGTCCAAATAGGTTCAATCTCGATTCTGCATAATTCTGCATAATTCTGCAAAATTCTGCAGAGTTTGGACGTTCGTCCAGGAGTCTTGGTCAGAGAAGGTTCTCTTTCTCTTGACCGTTCGTCCAGGAGTCTTGGTCAGAGAAGGTTCTCCTTCTCTTGACCGTTCGTCCAGGAGTCTTGGTCAGAGAAGGTTCTCCTTCTCTTGACCGTTCGTCCAGGAATCTTGGTCAGAGAAGGTCTTTCTTCTCTTGACCGTTCGGCCTGGCTCCTTGGGTCAGAGGAGGTCTTTCTTTCTCTTGACCGTCCGGTCATGGAACCTTGGTGAGAGAAGGAGGTTCCCTTCTCAAAGCGTACGGCCATGGAATCTTGGTGAGAGAAGGAGGTTTCCTTCTCAAACCGTTCAGTTCGGTATCATTGGTCAGAGAAGGTTATTCCTCCTCTCGACCGTTCGGTCTGACTTTGTTCTTCGCCATCTAGGATTCTCAGCTTTAGCCACTCATAGTCTCATACAAGGTTTCCGGTTCGGTCTTGTTCTCAGCTTGTATAACCGTTCGGTACAGTAGGGTTCGGTCAGAGAAGGATGATCCTTCTCATGACCGTTCGTTCAATAGAGAGTTATGGTGAGTAGTTCTTTCGCATGACCGTTCGGTCAGATTTCCTTTCGGCCAGGGAGGATTTGCCACTCTATAACCGTTCGGTCCTGACCTAATTCTGTATTAGGTATTCTTTGCCATGGAGTCCTATTAGTCTGAGAGGTCTTCAACCTGTATGACCGTTCGGTCTGTAGGGTCTCGGTCAGAGAAGAGCTAACTCTTCTCTTGACCGTTCGTTCTGGCATGGGTGTCTGGTATGGGCACCCAATTCTGTCCAGTGGTTCGGCCACTGCTTCTAATGTTCCGTTTATTTCTTAAAGCTTGTGGTTGGTTGGTTTATCCAATTGTTTGTGGCAAATTGAGGTGTGTATGATTTTATATGATTTGGAGAATGAAATCTAAGTAAGTTTCTGGAATGAATATATGAAGCTCAGTCTTAGGTGTCTCCATTTTATATGGGCCAAGAATGATATCTAAGTAAGTTTCTGGGATGAATATATGAAGCTCAGTCTTGGGTGTCTCCATTTTATATGGGCCAAGAATGAGATCTAAGTAAGTTTCTGGAATGAATATAGGTAGCTCAGTCTTGGGGGTTGCCCTTAAAGCTCTAATGACTATTCAATCTCACTTAGAGAAGAGTAGTTCATGTGGTGAAGAGCAGTAGGGGTCCTAGTCTTGGTTGTCTCCATTGTATATGGGCCAAGGTGAGTGATAACAGATAACCTTGTGTGTGGTAGGGTGAAACCCATTGGCAATGGCTTTGCAAAGCAGTAGAGGCCACCACAAGTGCATGACCCGCCATAGCTCGATATTCATTCCGGGTCCGGACGAGTCTAAGTCTAACACTACTTAATAAAACAACACACCATAAATTAAATAAATTGTTCTTCTTTGCTTGTTGTATTGTATGTCTCTTTTACTATGTTTAATCTAAATTGATTTGTATTCTTTTGGAATTCTAGCTTACCCTTGCTTTGTTTGCTGCTTGTTCTTGTTTGTGCTTGTTTTCTTTTGCAATGATCATCCAAATTGGATGTGAGCAGATATTTCAGAGGCCCCTCTGGAGCAGGTTTTAAACGTAGCTGACACGGCTGAAGCCCCTGACACTGCAGCTGAGTAGTCTAGGTTGTTAGTTTTATTTGCGTAGTTTAATTCCTTTACTATTTTCATCTTTTGAAGGACTCTATGCTATAAGTAGAGCTTTAGTCCTTCATATCTTCTTTTGGATGACTGTATTATATATACATTTCATCTGAATTTCCACTCCTAACTGCTTTACATTATTATAATATGTTGCATCCACTTGATATGTCTTAGGCGTATTTTTGGGATGTTACATTTCACACAACCCCCTTCGCAACATAAAATCATTTAATTAGTTATTCTCTTGTAATAACTATTTTTAATAACATTATTTAACTTTAATGGACTTTTATAAACAACTCTCCTCAAGACTTAATAGAGTAAATTAAAAAGAAATGGATATTTTGTATAGAAAACACAAAAATTATTCTGTACTTAATAAGTAAAATTATTTACAAAAATATGTTTAATGTTACTTTTATATACACCTATATATATTATAAATCCAAAATGAAAAATCCCAACTTAATGCATTTTAAACTTCTATAACTATTACTTGCTATTAATTTTGTAAAATTTTAATTTATATATACTTCCCCTCTTTTAAATATATTTTTATCTCACATTATATAACAATGAATCTTGATAAATAAACTTTAAATTTAACACAACTCTTAAAAACTAATTTATAAGTAAACTCACTTTATATTTGTAATTAATGGAAGATTTCAAAAACATAATTATGTTAAACTATATATATATATATATATATATATATATATATATATATATATATATATATATATATATATATATATATATATATATATATATATATATTTCAAATTTGAGACTATACATTAATTATTCAATACTAGTCTAATAAAGAATCACATGATAAATTTAGTAAACAATAAATTTATTTTGTTAGAATAGGATAAAAATGATTTTAATACCAATTTAATAACTGAACTTATCATAATGTAAAAAAAATAGTTTTGTTCTGACGGTAAATTAAACTTTTTTATTAAGATACATTCCATTAAAAACATTATATGCGTTGTTTCTTAGAATGTTATCGGAAATTGTAAAAGAAATAGTATATATAGTTGATGATCGAAGATGATAGAGAAAATAAAGTCTAATATAAGTCAATATATACATTAAATTATAAAAGGATTAGTAGTATACTTTGAACTTTTCTTCTCTCTTATCATTGCTTTCTTTTATTAATTAGCTCTTCATCTTTATCTAATTATTTGTCTCCTAGTTGTCACTTTCTTTGTCTTCTACTGTCACTCTTAGATTCTCTTCTATTTGTTTTCACTTAGATTTTCTTTTTACTTTTTATTTTTCTGTGAAGTCAAAATGTATTTTAGATATAAATGTAACTCACTTATAATTTTTAATATTGTGAAATACTTCAAATAAATTCACCATAAACCGATTACCTCATCAAGGAAGAAACGATAATAGAGTAATCAATAAAAGGAAACAACTCAAAGTTTAACGAAGAAATAGACAATAAATAATTATTGTTCAATTCAAGTGTTTGACAAATTCTACATCTAAAACAAATATTGATTATACCAACAACTATTACAATAGTTTTCTATTTCCCTGAATTATCCTTTAATTAGAACTGTACCGTACGGTCCACAGTTATCATTATGTAGCATCTACCCAGGTCGTCTTTCTAAGACGTTCTCTCATGTCGTTTTTCCAAACCCGTCCAACCAATCAAGACACCCTCCTAGGACTTCCTCCCAGATCGGACCGTCATTAAACCAACGAAAGGTAAAGGCTCATCACAACTAATATAAATAAAAGTCTCATATATGAATTCAGCATCACGATGCACAATATACACATTACTTGTTATGTCAACCGTTCAGTTACATTACTAACTTGAGCGTCGGAATACCTTTGACAGGTATTCACCCACACGGCTTGAATAAGGAAGAGGAGGAACGAATAATGTAACTTGAGAATGGAGAACAACTAAGAAGTTTATGTGGCCTTCAAAACAACCTGGAGTACTTTAAGTAAAGAACTTCAGCACTATACCCGAAACAATAAATTCCGAAACAATAATTTTTTTTTTGTTATAAGCTAACTTTATAAATTATAAGGTAACTCACTTAATATTTAATATTACGGAATACTTCAAATAAATTTACTATAAACCGATTACCTCATAAAGGAATAAATAATAATAGAATAATCCATAAAAGGAAACAACTCAAAAGGTTAATAAATAACTGAACAAGAAATAAGTATTGTTAAAATTTTAATCTACATCTAAAATAAATATTGATTATAAAAACAAATGCAATACAAACTTTCTTTTTTCAGTGAATTATCACTTAATAATCTGTTATTAGTTAAACTTTCAACTGTAAGTTAAATAAAACTGGTAATGCAAACTATATTTATAAAACATAATTATCATAATTAAATTTCGTAAATCACACTTAAACAATATTTGTATTATTGAATCTGAAATGTGATGTAAGTGGACTCTTTAAATGATACAAGTCCAAGATTGATACCATCAAACATTCTGGAAGACAGATATACATTAATCTAAATAGATATACTTGAACCATCAAACAATATCTATTATCAGACAATCTAAATTTTTTTTTTTTACCAAATCTTCAAAAGAAATTAAGAATTTGTCCATTGCTATTTTATCAGAAATTTTAGAAAATATAGGTTTCAAAATAATTATTATAAAGATTAACTTAATAATTATTTTAAAATAGTTTATTTATAATATATTACCATAGAAAATATATGATGTGAGTAATATGTAATGGATTGTAATATTTAAGGGTGTATTTACTTTTAGTGCTTAAATAATTTACTTATATTTTCTTTAATTTTGAAATATAATTAAAAATATAATACAAATGTGTTACGAATTATTATAGATAATAAAAACATATGAAATTAAGTTACAACAGTAAAGAAGCCAAGATTGGCCTCAACATGTCACTGTAATCCTTAAAGAATCTCAATTTTGATATGTGAGACATTTTCATCGCATTGTCTTGTATGATCCTATTTGCTTTTGCTTATTTTCAAAAGGCTTTCTTACCATTTTCTCTGTATCCTTATATAAAGGAATTGCACATTCAGTTATTCATTCAAACACCTTGCAGTTTTCTACAAATTCTCAAAAGAATGAGGATTTTTTACCACCTCGCATTTTTTGTTCTCACCTTCATCTCCTTCAATCCTTGTAATGCAGAACAAGCACAGACTATTCTAAAGACCCTTAGCAGTAACCATTTCTTACAGAAAATATATGAATGGGGAAATGGTGCACAAGGATTCCAAGAAGTTCAGATTCAATTTTCAGGTCCTATAGTGCTGGCAGGAGTGTTGTGCTTCATTGCTTCTTCTATATCAAGTGCTGGTGGCATTGGTGGTGGTGGGCTTTTCATTCCCATATTGACTATTGTGGCTGGCCTGGACCTCAAAATAGCTTCAAGTTTGTCAGCTTTCATGGTCACAGGAGGGTCTGTTGCAAATGTCATGTGCAATCTTTGTGCCACAAGCCCTAAATTTGGTGGCAAGTCATTGATTGACTATGACATAGCACTTTTGTCAGAACCATGTATGCTGCTAGGAGTGAGTGTTGGAGTTATATGCAACCTTGTATTCCCAGAATGGTTGATTACTATGTTGTTTGCTGTCTTTCTCACATGGTCTACCTCAAAGACCTGCAACAGTGGAGTGGTGTTTTGGAAGATTGAATCAGAAGAAAGGAGGAAAAAGCATGGATTTGAGGGGCTTGAAAACAGACTATTAGAACATGGGAATGAAGTAAGGGAAGGGGGAGTTCAGGTGAACAAAGAAAAAGAAGAGATGAAAAGTGTTGAAGAACAGGTTCTGGTTCCTGAAGAAAATATCAGGGTGAGAATCCCTTGGCTGAAATTGGTGGTCTTACTCTTGGTCTGGTTCACTTTCTTCTCCCTTTATCTTCTTCGTGGCAATAAATATGGACAGGTTAGATTTTTCTCTTACTTACTTCCAATGAGTTTTACCGGCTGCACCCTTTTTCTATTTTTTGTTGATTATAATGTTTCTACCCATTTACAATTCATTTTTGCTATTGTCCTTTTAATTCTTGCACAGCACTTTACTACATCCAATTGTTTTTGATTTACTATTCCAGTTCTTTTACAGTTTACTCTGTTTGTGCTAATCTCTTCAATCTTGGATTGTTATTTCAGAATTGATTTTCTTGAATCTGATTGCATGAGTTGAACTTGTAAACTTTACAAAGTTAATATTCAGTTATTAGATCATTGACAGATATGTGTTAGTGTAGTTTAGGTAATTACATCTTTGGTTACCGAGTTTAATTCTGAATCTGGATTTGGCATTTGTGCATTATTGTGATTCTAGTTTTTGCAAGTTCAGATTGGTTCTGTTTTACCCAATAGGAGATTTTTGGTTCTGCCAGCCTTTTAGCTCAAATAGTTATGTTTAGGATCAATTTACATTGCATTGGCTGTGTTTGCATCAGTAGCATATTAGTTAGATTATCTTCGCGCATATAATCTGAAGTCACAGTATACACTCTAGGTTGCAAGCTAGTTGCCACCAACCTTGCTTAAATTTTGCATTGCAATTCTAGTGTTATCATAATATTGTAGACTTGTTTGAACCATTGCATCTACTTCATCTCCACTCATATTAGTTTGCATCTAGCAACCAGTATAGCATACCATATCAGCATTCAAAAATCCTGATATGTGTACCAGTGTTGTTAAACTGTAAAACGTGGTTTCCATCTGACTTATAGTTCTGCACATAGTATACGTGTTCAGATGGCATCTTTCATTCATTCTTATCATTTTAAACTTGTTATACTCATTGCATGTGCATATTCTGCATTAGCACCCAAGGAAGGCAGAATTGGCTTTGAACCTGTGTTCATAAGCTGTCAAAGCTGCCAGACTTGGTTTCCATAAATGATTTTCATTCTTTGCATCCTTCTTTGTGACCCAACTGCATATTTTCCATTATTAGGATATAGTGGACATGTTTCATACATTCTCATCTGGAATTCTTTGAGGACTTTTTCTTCGTTTTAAATAGCCAGGCACATTCCATTGCATCATTCTAATAGTTTTAAGTTATCATTCTCAGTATCTAACCATTCTAATAACATTTCACCATGCATTAGGTGTACTAATAGAGCATAGTGTAGAATTGAGGAAGAAGTTAAAAATGATGAAAACAGCTTATCTAGTTTCTGTTTTTCATTTTAAAATATTTTTGGAAACCGTCGTCAAAATTTAGTAAACTTTAGATGAGAAATTGATGCTAAGTAACATAATTAAATAGTTTCTAAAAGCAAAAGGTGAGAGAAAAACAAAATCCTCATAATTATGTTGTCTATTTATCTATCTTTTGTTGTGATTATAAGTCTTTTCATTCTATTATAGCTGTTAGATGTACTTTTTGTAAGGTTTCTGATGGTGACATTAATTCCTTTAGTTTGGAGATGTCCCTATATATGCATTTGATGACTGAACTTGTGATGAAATTGTTGAAACAATAGAGTATCATTCCAATGGAGCCATGTGGTGTGGGATACTGGATTCTTTCATCAGCTCAACTCCCTCTTGCCTTGTTTTTCACTGCATGGATTGTGTACAGAAAAGATAGCCATCAAGATGAAAATCTAATGCCCGAGGTTTTTAAAACATCATACACTGAAAACTAATTCTTGAATGTTGCTTAAAGTTACAACCTCATTCAGTCAAATTGGATGCAGGACCCAAGCCTATCCTCAAGAGGACCCTCAAACAAGCTTATATTTCCAATAATGGCATTGCTAGCAGGGATATTGGGTGGTGTCTTTGGAATTGGAGGTGGAATGCTGATAAGTCCACTTCTTCTGCATGTTGGAATAGCACCTGAGGTTAGTTCCATGAACATATGAACATAAGATGTATTTCCTTCTATCTTCAACATAATAAACACAACACATATTGATTAAAAATGTCATACTTTTTTTAATTTTCTTTTCTAAACTACCCTTCTATGGAAAAGTTCAAATTTATGAAAACTTGTTCCATTTAAAGGTCTTGTCTTCTGATTGATATCCCAAGAACCAGAAGACTAATCAGAAAACAAAAATGATCTGAATAAAGAGTATTTTGAGATGATTTTCTTAAATAAGATGAAAATTAGTTGATATTTGAACAAACATTAATCGTTTTTTTCTTATATTTCATTCCAGAAGGAACATACCATGATGATTAACATTAGGAATTAGTAGCTAGTCCAATCCATCAACTCACTAATGATTACAGTGGCTTGGTTAATAAACTGGCATTGACTCAGCATTAAAATTATTTTGTTGTATAGGTGACAGCAGCAACATGTTCTTTCATGGTTTTCTTCTCATCTACTATGTCAGCATTGCAGTACCTATTGTTGGGCATGGATCACATAGAGACTGCCCTAATGTTGGCCATAATATGCTTTGTTGCATCACTTATTGGGTTGTTGGTGGTGCAGAGAGCAATTCAAAGCTATGGAAGACCATCCATAATAGTATTTTCGGTTAGCATAGTGATGACTTTAAGTGTTGTTCTAATGACTAGCTTTGGAATGATTCGAACTTGGAAAGACTATGTATCAGGGAGATACATGGGATTCAAACTACCATGTTGAAAAAACCAATTTTGTTCTATCAGTATCTCACTCTGTCACTGAATCAGCTATAATTTTTTGACCTTTCGTATTAATGCAGTAAGACACTTTACTAAGGAAGACTAGCATTTTTTGATGATTTGATATTTTCGGATGAAGAACATGTGACAACTTCCCAGAAAGACACATAAATAAAAGTTGTCATCATTGTTGAAAGAAATTCTCTTTACATATTCTGTCACAAATAAGAACCTAACAAGTGTTGTTGAAGAAAGGATTGAAGACCCTGCACATATCCATGACAAGGTTTTTATGTTACAAGGACAAAATACAGTTTCAGAAGAGTCTCACTTTCGTGCCTAACAGTTTCTTTAAAGAATTAGAACACCAAAGCGTAAGAAAATTGATGAAATTGAAGATCTACGCTTTCAATTTTCAATGTTCTCTTACTGGAATTATAAAAAAGTGAAAGATGTAACTAAAGAATTAACTCTAAATTTTTAATCACTTGTTTTTACCCACATTTGTGTATATATTATAAACCTAAGAGAGGCACTAAGTTATATGCGTTTTGTAGTAATTTACTTTTTACGGTCCTCAATGTTAAAATTACTACTTACTAAAAAAATTAGAATTAATTTACACCCATTTCCTTACTTTAAGTTAAACAATTTGTTTATACAATTTTTTTAATCTCCAATTTATATTATCTACACTTATGAATTAAAAAAGATTAAAAATATCATTCATAGAAGCTAAAAAGTATTTTTAAATCTAAATCTTATTATACATAGATAATCGTTCCAATTAATTGTGTATCATATATTCCAATTACTCAATTTGAACTAAATCAACCCAAATAAATTAAGTTCGTGATTTATGGGCACTGAACTGATTCAATCTCAATAACAATGTCTAACCCAAGATTTTGATTTGACTAAAATTTTATCATATTAATAAAATAATAATAATCTAACTATTATTCAACTTATCTTAATTTTATTTACGAAAAAGTATATTTGTAAAATATTAAATTTTGAATTTTTTTAAACATTAAGTCTTGTTTAAAAGGTCTAAAAATAATGGTTCAAAATGTAAATTCAAAGAAAAAAAATATTAAAAATTTTATTATTGAATTTAATAAAAAGGAAGAAATTATATTCAACCCACCCAAGATTCTTTTATTAGATTAGAATAGGTGAAGGATTTAAACCCTGCACATAAATGATACACGACAAACAAAATTGCTCAAGTGTTCTGTTGCGTTCTCATCTTATAGCGGTCTTCTAAAATGATTCCAAAACGGAGTTTAAATAGTGAGAAGAAAGCCAAGAATTTGTTAACGTTCTGGGAAGAGCTTTTGAGGACAAAGAACGCTTTGCGAGCATGAATCATTAGAATAACAAATGATAAAGGCAAATTGAGAACTATCTCATGTCACATCTGAATGGTACACAAATTATTGGAGGCTAAAGCCAAGCCTCTACAACCAATTTACACAAAAGTTAGATTCTCTGAATTTTACACTCGTACACAATTATCATAGCAGCAAAAAGAATATATATATTTTCTTCATTCCGCCGCTAAAGCAGGGAAAATAAATAATTAAATTTAGTCATGGATGAAACCTTCTGTTAACCATAGCTCAAACGGGATTCTGAGGAGCGTGATGATGATGATGTTTGAGTCTGACGCCTTGGAATCCCAATTTCGCAGGCATTGACTCTGGCTGCAAAGCGGAGAGAACAAAGTGACTCGCCAGTGGAAGACTGATCAGGTGAGATGTTGACAAACATCAACGTTTTGGAGTCGCCACCGAGACATGGCTGCCATGAATATGATAAACAAAGCAATTTTAAAATAAGAACAAAGCAATTTTAAAATAAGATCTTCTTTTATCAAAATATGAAGTTGATGATCATACTTAAGTTGTGTAACATTTTCACTCTTTAATTTGAATATGATAAACAACCACATCAAATTCATCAGTAATGAACATTTTTAACAGGATTAACAAACCTGGAGAAGATACGTCAGCTTTGAATTCCTAAAAGGAACATGATCTTCTTTCTTTCCTCCCAAGGCAAATATGACATCGCTCAAAGACGATAGACTTTTGTTGATAGCCTGAACGTGACAGTTAATAAAAACGCTGTTATCACAAAGTAGAATTGTTGGCATGCTACCCAAGTTAATATAGCAATGCAAATCAATGGATACCTGAGTTTCCTTCAACCGGTCTCCAGTTGCCCCACTCCTTGAGAGTCTTTCACTTCCAGCAAGATCGATCAGGTTTAAGACACCTTGGACTTGTTGTTCAGTGTTCTATAAAATAGAGAAAGTGCATCAGGAAATAATGTCAGCAGGACAAAAGAACAAAAACAAAATATGTATTAGGAAACCATACCTCATTTTTCCCACTTATACGCAGCGTAAAGACAAAATGGCTTCTGGATGACTGTTCATTCATTTGTGTTCTTCCCACTGACCTGAAAAAAACATGAGTGCCACAATTTCTAATTTTCTTTGTTTATGGATATGATCCAATTATACATGGATTAATAACAGGAGCACATTATTAGATTTTCTAACTGAATCGAATACACTTATAAACCATAAACAGAAACTTAGCAGCTTCAACTGATTAGTTGAAAAGGAATAACAAGTCATCTAAAAATTCATAGGGAACAAAACATTCAGACTTTGCACACATTTATCGAGAAAGCTTATTCAAAGAACCTTTCAAACATCCTTTCATGATCAAAATATTAAAGACCGTATACCTGCTTTGTGCTGCCTGTCGTAGGAGGGAGGAAATCTCATCTGCGCTACAAACATCCTTTATTGTGAGGTCCGAAACATGTGTGTTTCCATTTGCATCATGTTTGATAGTGTACTGCTTGCTGGAGGCACTATTTTCCGTTCGTGCATGATCACTTGACCGATTTGTTAATAACAAATCCCTGATGGTCTCATTATATATTTCCAGTATTGATGCCTGGAATGGTTCAATTAAACTTTTTAGTTTCCATAAGTAGATGTGGCCACATGAAATTCGAAAATCAGGATGCGGTATACTAACCTGCATTGTGTACCTCCACCCTTGGTCTTTTAGAGACTGGCTAGTCTGAAATATCTGTTCTAAAGAACGGGGTATCAACCCTTTCAGATCTGGCTCATCAGGCCTACCCATCATAGTATAGGTTTTACCAGAGCCCGTCTGTCCGTATGCAAAGATGCACACCTGTCATAGCAAAGCATGCCCCTCTGTGTCAAGCACGGCTTAGACCCAAATACACAAATAAAAGAGAGAAAAAATATGGACGAAAAAGATAAGCCTCTATTTAAAAGCATATTTAAAATGGTATATAATCCATTCCACCTCTATTCTGCATCTCACGGCTGAGACAACTTTTCAAAAACTAAATAACAAATTTGAACAAAATACAAGGCTAGAGTTCATAATAAATAACAAATTTAAAGAATGTGTTACTTCAAGCGTTGATAGCATACTCAAGGAAGATACAGAGATAAAGAGGACAGTACTAACTTAACAACAACCTCAGTAATCACTAATTAGTGACTATTTCCTACGAAGGGCAAAAAACAGACAATCATATACTACAAACAATAATAATAACAATATTAATCTTATCCCACACGCAGTGTTTTATTTAAACAAACAAAAACAGTATCCCAAAGGTAATATAATCATTTAACTTTTTGGTTTTACCACCACTGTACCCAAGAAATTTCGTATGATTGTGCAAATTCAAGAAATCATCCATGGTATTTTAAAAATTGAAAATCATTATCCCAAACATATGCACTGGGGTACGTTACTTTCTTTTTTTTTTTCTTGTCCGTATTTCCTTTTTCTTGCTAACCGTTTTGATAATTATTTCCTGCGAACTGTGATCTGCCAAACAAATTCTGAACAAGAAATTACCTTGTAGCCATCAAGTGCACTTTGTACCAGCTGTGATATCTCTACAAAAACGTCCTGCTGAGAAGCCTCGTGATTGAACACCTTGTCAAATGTGAAATTGTACTTCTGCCCTGCTCAACATTAATGGGTGGAATTTTGATGCTCGTCAAAGCACGTCGACTACACTAAACACGTAAATCATAAAGTACAAAAGCTGCAGAGTCACAAAAATGTTTGTATATGTACCGCTTTGCACCAATTCAATGCCCCGACCAAGCGCTTCTGTTGAAGTTGGGAATGAAACAACCGTGTCCGCACTGTCATCCGGTAGTAGCGGCCGTACACGGCAGAAAACACGAATATTTCCTTTTAGTTCCTGAAATAGAAAGTAATTGAATATCATTGACCTATAAGTGGAGATTTACATTATAAAAATTAAATAAAATATATATACGAAAAGCAAACAATACCTACCAAAATAGTGTTATGCAGTTTTTTTCTTAACTTCTCTCCTTCTACTACTTGAAATTCTTTATCTGCCAAACGCTCCTGTAGCCCCTGTATAATCCTCTTCTGCTCTTCAAACATTGTTCTTGTTTCAGAAGCTGATAGATCAGCAGTCTAAAAGAAAGAAAATAAAGGTGTTTCAGGTCAAGTTGTCAGAAACGTTAAAGCACACTGCACGAAAATTATATGATAAGAACCTTTTCCATGCCAAGAATAAACCACTAAATTACCTTTAACTTCTCTCTTTCCGCAAACAACTGCTGCTGCAGTATGTGTATTTGATCCTTTTGAGATGAACAAGTTTCCTATGAAGACATCCCACCATAACATAAATCCATTACACACAGAAGTGCACTATGAATGAAATAAAAGAACAAAGTATATAAAAGTGAACAAAAGAACCTATCAATGAAAACAACAAACCTCAAGAGCATTTGTTTTAATCATCAACGTATCCAATTGTGTACATGTTTTCCCAGTATATTCTTTGTGCCTCGCTATTTCTCCCGATAGGGTATGTACTTGCTCCAACTGACGGTCACGGTCATCTCTAACTTGCTTTAACTCCTCACGAACACATTTGAGCTCATTTGCTAAAATTTCTTTCTGCTTTATAGTCTCGTCCTGTGAAACCTGAAAAATAGATTAAAAAAATTTAAGAACAGAGGCAACAAACATTAAAGGAAGAGCGGCTAACAGTACCAATAAAATGCAATAGGTTCTTCACAACAAGTTTCCTTATGAGTTAATCACTTCCATTTCGCAACCAATTTAGCAAAATAATTATCAGTGTTCCATAATAATTAATGATTTCAAATATTTATTAAAATTAGTGGCAAAAATTCATACAACAAACTAGAGAAAATAAATAGATACAACTTACTTTAAGAGATACCAACTGATCCTGCAATGCCTTATTGTGTCCTCTTAAATTGCTAAGGCTCTCAACCATGGCTGCTTTCTCAGTTTCATGCCGTTTAAGGGCCTCATTAACTGTTTCAAGATCAAACTGAAGACGACTATTGTACTGCTGCAAGCTCATATTATACTCCTGTGATCGCTTGTACAAATCTTCATTTGAAATGGCCTGCAAAACTCAATAGTTTCAAAATGAACAGTTAATGAGGGAGGGAATATGTATGATTCAAATAGCAGAAAACATGAACATCTTTTTAGTGCAGAATTTACCCAAGAGGGCAACAATTTTGAATAACTCGGGGCTAGAGTTCAGTAGTCCATTATTTTACAAATAACAATATTATACAGAATATAGCATTAAATCACCTTCTTCTCAGCAACTGATTTCTCATCCCGAACTTTCTCAAGCTCAGCTGACTTCTCATCCCGTACTTTCTCAGCTTTAGTTCTGAGTTCCTTTTCTTTACCATAAGAATTAATTGCTTCCTGGATTTGAAGCCACAGAAAAAGAGGTCATTGGGAAATAAAGTAAATTCTCTTGAGATATTCCACTATAAAGATAGCATACCAATTTATCTGACTCTTCCTTCACAATTCTCTCTTCTAGACAAGAATTTTTCCTCCTCGAATCAGATAGAGTCTCCTCCAACTCATCAATCTTATTCTTCATCTCAGTCTCTGAGAAAACAGAAATGTGTGGTCATAAAATAATTTTCCTTTCCATGTGAATTTTCTGATCTGATAACCAAAGATGAATTCTATCTGGGGCATCAAGGGACAATAGAGTCAATCAAAGAAAATTTAAAATAAAAGTCACCAGGGCTTTCAAATAGAACAAATTAAAACAAAATAAATAAACCCTCAACAACCTAAATACATCACCAAATAATTACAATAACTCGATAACTATTTCACTGTATATTGAAGAACGAATGTCACTTATGTGTAAACTACTTCACCTAAATCATTACCTACTTCTAGCTACACAGCAAACAATACAAAAATATACAAATTCCTCCTCCCGCCCAAAACAAATAGTAGCTATCATGCTTCTAATCAGAGTTTTAAGAAATTTTCAATAGTATATCAGAATATCCACTCAACTTATTCTAAAAAAATTCCGTAGAGATAAAACGTACCGGTATCACTGCACTTCTTCTCAGAAGCCTCTAGCTCAGACTGAAGCTTTTCCTTTTCTTGAACATACCCTTCTTCTATCCTTTTATACCAGCGAACGCAGGCCTTAAGGCGCTTGATGAGATCCGTCATCTGCTCCATCTTTTTCTGCCAAACAAACCACAAAAGCAATCAAAAACAAAAAGGAAGAAAACAAATATTGACTAATTGATTAAATCAAGAACATCACAACACAAACCTTACTATCATAGGTATTTCCCTTCTTCTTTTCATTAAGCAAAGCCTCCACCTCCTCCTTCGTGAAATCAACCGCATCGGTGACATCACTGGTCGTTTTAAGGTCTGAGCAATTTGTGACAACGGAAAACGGCGTTCTAGGCCTACCAGCAGCAGCCAGACCGCCCTGTCGCTCCATTTTCTCAGCTCCGGTGCCCCTGCGACGCTTGTCAAGAGAAGCTTCTTCGGGGCCCACCCTTTTCTGAAAGGGAAAACAATGTGGTCTAGAGGGAAAAGCAGCAAGATATGGATTGACAGAAAACGAAATAAAGATTGGAGTGAGAAGATCAAAAGGCTTTACTTACATTGCTGGGATTGCGGGAAGCCATGTGAGGCTTGGGAAATGGAGGATTCGAAGAGAGAAATTGAAGTGAAGTGGTAGTTTAGGGTTCAGAGAGAGAGAGAGAGAGGGAGACAAGTGCGTGGAGCGTGAATTTTGAATTTGATCTCGCGGCCAAGTACGTTCGATCTTCTTTTCTCTTGTTTTCAAATTTTAATATAAATTTTGAAACCAACGGTCACATTCTTTCTTTACACCAGTAAAAAATAGAAAATAAATAATTTTTTTCTTTTAAAGCTTAGTGCCTATTATTTTAAAAGTCCTAAAATAGTAAAGTTGTCAATTTATTAAATTTATTGTTTTAAAAAATTTTCCTTTCTTTACTTGTGTACCTTGTTTATTTTAAATTCATTTTTATTATGCTAAAATAGATAATTTATCATTTTTTATTGGATCAGTATATCAATTTTAGTTTATTTTTTTAATAACATATGTGTATTATATTATATTGGTTATCTCAAAATTTAGTAAATAGATGAATAAAAGATGAATATCTTTAGAACTAATATTTTCTTAATATTTTTTTAAATAGAATAATCAAATAATTTCAATTTTTTAAAGAAGTTTTTGTCAATACGAAAATAAAATATTTTCTGTTTTGTGAAAAATATCATCTTGTTCAATTTAAATAAAAGACCTTAGGTTTTATAGCTCTACAAATAAATGAAAAATTAGAGCTATTAACTGCATATTTAAAGTTGTGGATAGTTTTCTCAACACATGACATCATATTCTTGAATAATAGGTCAATATTAGATCATATTATTTAAACAGAAAATTAAAAGATAAAACTAATATTCACTTCCTTAAACTATACACAGTAGCATTTAGTTTATCTCTACTAGTTGCTGCTCCTTTCAGTTACTCCATTCCACTGAGGTGTGTAGGCTGCAATATCTACGTATATCGTGGCTCGTGCAAAACTCACCAAATTCATTTGAAGTGAATTCTCTTCCTGTATCTATCTTCAAACATCCCATGTTTACACCAACTTTTTTTTCAACTAGCACCTTGAATCTTTTAAAGTGTGACCAAGTTTCTGATTATTCACCAACTTTTCATTTTTCAAAATAAGTTTTTCATTTTCTCTTTTCAAAATGATTAGCTTCCTTCGAGGTTGCTAAATTTTTGTTGTAAAGATTTTACATCCTTAGACAATGTTAGTTCATTTTTCAAAGTACCATTTTCTCTTGAAAAAATTTTGTTTTGTTTTCTCATTTGTTGAAAAGTTTTTTATAATCTTGAGGAGTTTGACAATAACTCATTGTATGTTGAACAATAGAGTGTGAGTCAAAAAAGTCTACCTCTTCGTGAGAGTCGCCTGATGAGTATTCAACGTTGTTTGTCATGAGGCTGAGATTGGCTTACTCTTTTTGTTCCTCTTTAGACTCTATGAATCCAAGTCTTTCGAGGTACTCATGAGTGCTTTTTTCTTGTCTTTTCCAAGAAAGGCAAGCTTTTTCTTGGATTTTTCCAAGTCAGGACACTCAGACTTAAAGTGTCTTGGCTTCTTAGACTCGTAGCAAATGATAAGTCATTCCTTTCGTTTGTCCTTTTGGTCATTCTTGAAGGTAGATCCAAAGTGTCTACCCTTGAATGGTGTGTTCTTCTTTCTTCTCCACATAGAGTGGATTTTTCTCAAGATGAATGACAATTCATTTTCTTCTTCCTCTTCCATGGAGTCTTTTTCAGCATTTGACTCTTCTGAGGGCTTCTCAACCACTCTATCCATATAATATTTTTATTTAACTACTTTATCCATATAATATTTTTAGTAAGGTGAGTCTCTTAAAGATGTGTTGCATGTGTAATTTGTTAAATATATTTAACTAATTGTATTTCTTTAAATGTTTTCTAAAATTTTTTAGGTTTAATCATTTCAAAGGTCCCTATTTGTGCGTATTTGTGTCAATTAGGTTCTCGTATTTTTAAAGAACTAAATTGGGTCCCTTTTTATGTAAAATTGAGTCAATTATTACCTTGTCATGTGGACGACGTTAAATTTGTTGTCTGGTGGCATGTTGAGCTGACATTTAATAAGCACGTGGCACAATAGAAGGTTATTACGTGGTAAACCCCTTTCTCCCAAATTAGGGTTTTGTAGATGAGGCAAAGGAGCTTGCGCCGTGCCGCACGCGTAGGAGAACGAAGGCGTTGGAAATTCCTCCCATGGTGGCGCGTTGGATGCTGGTGCTTCTTATATGTTCGATTTGGGATTTTGTGCAAGCAAAAAGAAGCATTGGCTTATGGAAGATGAAGGCACTGCGGTTTCTGTGATTTTGGGAATGATTTGCAGGTTTTGGATTGTTGTTGGTGGTGAGGCGCAAAAACGAAGATAGGTTGGTTGTTCTGGAATGGACGAACATGCAGGTTAGGGTCTGTATTTTCGCTTTTCGTGATTGTGGTTCCCTCTTTGCAGAGGTTGATGAAAGCACGAGGGAGATGGTCCTTTTGCCCTAGCTAGTGGGGGCCCGATTTTCTGTTGGGTTTCTCTGTATTTGATTTGCAGGTGGTGAGGGACGAAGCTTCATGATGGTGCATCAATGGAGGAAGCTTCGTGTTTCTAGGTTGGTTATGGAGGAATCATGACGTAATTTGGGGTTGATTTCTAGTGGTTGGCCGTGAGCGTGGGCGGCACGGTTTGGGTCTGCTAGATGGTGGTGACAATTAAGCAGTGGCGACAAGATGTTGATGTAGCAGCACTGTGTTGGTCGGTTATGCGTCGGGGACTGGGTAGTTTGGGTGGTGCAACAGCGAGGTTGGCGGTGGCCTGTGGTTACTGATGGTGCTAGTTGGTCAATTCATGGAGTTCAAAATTTAAAATAATTAAATTTCATGCAACTCTGTCACGTCATTAAAAATTGCGCAGTCAACAAGCCAAGACACACAACTCAATTTAACGGCAAGGTTGACTCAATTTTACATAAAAAAAAAGGATCTAATTGATCTTTTTAAATATACGAAGACCTAATTGACACAAATTTGCATAAATAAGAACCTCCGAAATGATTAAACCAATTTTTTAACATCTTGTCCACTTTGAATAACACTTATGAAAAAAAAATAGTTTGAATTTCTTTATATAAGGCGAATGATATTTTCGGAAATTTCTTCCAGAATTCTTTGTTAACATTTTTGTTCTTCACTTTAGTAATCACTTGTGCAAAATTTGTTGTTACCATTTAACGATGTTGTTCGTTTTTAATAGTATTTGTTGTTATATTAATTTTTTAAAAACTATTATTGAGACTTCTGGCTATGTGGATAGTCGTTTAGCCATTTTTTTTTATAAAAAAATTGGAGCACAATGGCTTTTGGTTGATAATAAAGTTAACGATGTAAGTTTTCAATTTATTAAATTTATAATTTTTAAAATTTACCTTTCTTTGCTTGTGTATCTTGTATATTTCAAATCCATTTTCGTTACATTAAAATGGATAATAAATTGTCCATTTGTTTTATGCATTGAGTACATTAATTTTCGTTTACTTTTTTAAGTGTGTATGGTAATTTATGAAAGATAATTATCTCATAATTCAAAAAATAAGTAAAACATGTATATTTATTAGCCAAATTAATATTTTCTTAAAATTTTATTTTCAAATATAGAATTGTCAACCAATCTCCCTTCAACTTGCATCAGGTATTAGCATTATAAGAAAAAAAGGTTTTCATCTTTCCGCAAACAAATCAATGTCAAAATATATATTCCCTTTCCATACTCAATCAAAAGGCAAATGTAAAGTTACGGATGTTATCTGTTTCGGGTGATGTGAGTAAATTCATTTGTATTGCAAACAATTATTGTTCATTGGTGAATTTGGAGCACTTTTAAGTGTAAATTTAGAAAAAAATATTTTAATACAGATTTTTTTATACAACATTTTGGTGTAATATATGTGTCATTTTTTTTATTGATTTATTATTTATTTATTTATTAATGTGTTGATGTATATATTGTGTCAAAATATTAACGTAAGTATCCAAGAATTACTTATTTCAAGGCTGAAATTGCTCAATAGATATATATAATATATCAAAATCTAGAATAATTAGCGTTACTTTTAGATTTTTTCTTTGTCATTTTAAAACTATATTACTACTCAAGATTTCAGTGACTAATGTAAGAAAAGGACAACACAGTCATTAAGAATATGGAAGTGTACTAAACAAAAAAGTGATTACTCATTCATGAAACACTGTAATGAAAATCAGAAGTTAAATGGTACATTTCTTATCTAATGATGGTATAAGAAAGAGAGTGGTGTTTAAGGATGGCTAACAATGGGGTTTCCTTGTCTCTTTTCTTCCCTCCTTGTGGCAGTTACAGAGACATAATAGACAATGGTGAACAACCCATGTACGAAGCACAAAATCCCTCCAATCGATAGAAAACGACGATTTGATATTCCACACCATTCTCTTGATCTTGAGTTGGCTAAGGTCCCTAATATCAGCAAGGAGAAACCAATTGCCAAAACTATCCTGCAATCAACACCACTTCAGTATCAACATCGTAACATATGACATGTCGTGTTGTAAAAGACATATATATATATATATATATATATATATACCATGATAACAAGAGAAAAGACACTGCTAATTGTCTATTGGCTGTGGCTCTTTCGCATTCTTCTTTTGAGCGCATGCAAATGCATCCACCAAGCAAATGAGCAAATGCATGAGCAAAGGCCAATAGAATCGAAGCAGCAACTCCTAGCTTGAAGGCTCCGAAGCTGGGGTCTCTACACTCCAATGCCCACATCTTCAAGTCCTTAACCTGTTTCCATCCCAAAACATGAAAACTAAAAGAGTTCTCTTCTCTTCTCTCACCAACATTCATTCATAATTCGGATATATACCTTGTTTTCAGCTATTTCTGCTTGAATTCCAAGTATGCCAGCTGCAGCATCCAACAACAAGACAAGAATGCAGACAAGGAAGCCATAGTTTTTGGCCATTTTCACAAAATTCAAGGCAATGCTGATAACTTGTTCATAACTCCTTACTTTAATAGTGGAGCAGTGTCATATTTAATAGAGGAATAAGAATAAAGGTTTGGTGTATATTATGATATATGCATGAAATTAGCTGTGATCTATGGGTGAAAGTTGCTTTCCTCTTCAAGTTTACTTTATTCTTCGTTTCTCTTTTCCTTTCTCCAATATTCCTTCCATGAGGGACACGGAAAGCAGAGTCACCAAGGGAACGTCACACACATCCATCACTTTTTATTCTGCTTGTTAATATGTTGCTGCAGTATTATGCTGTCACGGGTCTCTCTCTTCAGCTCTGTTTATATCATAGTTTTCAAAGTGCAGCTGTTACCCATAATTTGTAAAGCAAATGCTAATCAAAACCTGTACGTATTCTGCACTACCCTTTTTGCTTTGAGTTTTCTTTTTAATTAATATTTAGACTTTAATTCATGTAATTTTGTAAATATATCATTTTTATTCTTCTGACTTTTATAAGGACCAAAGTTGTGTATGTAATAACTATTGAAGGAAACTTGATTGAGGACAAAAGAAGGACAATAGAGAGAAACGGGAACTAAAATGAGAAGAACATTGTATGTAATAACTATTAAAAAAGATGGAATCAATGGAAACATTTGACATCATGTTGGTAGTTTAATTTATGTATTTTTTTTCTTTTATTTTAGTTAAGAAGTAATTGTTAGAGATGTAAAATATAAATATATAGTTCAAATATAAACAATAGGTGACATATCATGGATATAATTTCAAACAATGACTCATCCAGTATTGGTTGTAGCAATTTAAATCACCATTATCATTGATTTACTTTACCATTTCTAGTTATATTTTTGGTAATTTATTTTTCTTCAATTTATATTCCTGCAAACCCTTTATCTCCATTCTCTTCTTTATCTATTATTCTCTATTTTATCTTTTTTATTCATCTATCATAAAAAAATAATATGTAGAAGTTTTTGATTGAGATCAATAATTTAAAAAATTTTATGACTTTGATTCGTGAGTTGTCACTAGTGCAGTTAGGAGAAACGACATCGGTTGTTTTGGCCCTTTGGTCGCGGTTTCCGAACCGCGGCATATTCAGCCACGGTAGAAAGTCTGGGACTTTATGCCGCGGTTGTAACCGCGGTAGAATGTCTGGCGAATAGACAGCGGTTCCCAAAACACCAGCCTAAACCTGTGTTTTTTTTTTTAAAAAAATTCAAAATCCTACCATTATATGCCGCGGTTGGAACCGCGGTAAAAAGGCAGGAATATGCCGCGGTTCGTACCACAACCACGGCCTAAAGGCTAATTTAAAAAAAATTGAAACGGGGAACTTTCTACCGCGGTTGTGGTAACAACCGCGGCATATTCCCCTACTTTTTTTTTAAAATAGCAGGTCTGTTTTTGTGATATCCAATACCACAAAAACAGACCTGCATATGAAAACATGTATACAGATTTAATTTGAACAGATCAAACATCTTTAAATGTATTTCAAAATCAAATAAGTACAAAGTCTAATAAATTACAATCTAATCAAATGCAATGTTTAAATCTAGTAACTAAGAACTATTATATAACCTAACTAGATACTTTGCAGCAGCTTTCCTGATGAATGATAGTGGCTTCTCAGGAACTGGTGTAGTAGTCTTGAACCTCTGCACAAGACAATTGATATTAATTAATGTATATGAATTCTAACTTTTGGAAAAAATCAAAATTTGTTAAAGTTAAATGTTACCGTTTCCCAGCCTCTTGTGATATGGGAACGAACAATGTGGGTCATCCAATACATTACATAATAACCGCACTCATATGACCCAGTCTGTCTGTTACACTACAATATATGATCACAGTTGTAAATAGTTAGTGAATAACATTAAAATAAAACAACTATAAGAAAGTATGGCTTTAACATATGTCAAACATTGAGAGAAATCCAAGCAATCTTTCTACTGTTAGTAATAGAGCTGTCAAAGCGGGTAACCCGGCTCGACCCGGCCCGGCCCACCACGGGTTGGTCACTTAGTGAGTCAACCCAACCCGGCTCATTTATTAGCGAGCCAGAAAAACTTGAACCCGGCCCGACCCACCACGGGTTGGTGGGTAAACGGGTTGGCTCACTAGCCCATTTAATTTTTTTTTTAAATAAAAAAAATACAAACTTTCTGTAATTTAAATTTAAACAAACTTTCTGTCATTATCTTTGTTTGTTTGCTACAGAACAATCTTCAATCTCAACCGCACAAGCATGCACAAAGCACAATAATACTATATTATATGCAAAAGTAGGAAATGTGAAACCAACCTGAATGTAGTTTATCACATCAATTGTTATAATCCTTGATCCTTGTTCTTGTTGTCTCCAAATTCACTAATAAATATTTTCCTAATATTAGAACAATTCCGACAATCAATAAAAAAAATATTAGTAAAAAAAAGAGAACCAGTTCTCAACAACATCAACAAAAAATTAATAGTTTAATCTGTAACATAATTTTCCAAATTCAAAGATATCAAAAAGAGCTTGTTCAAATAATGTATATTCAAATTGTTTAAATAAAATTAAAAAAATCTGATAGAAGCATGACAGAACATGAAAAAATCATTCCATGTCTTCAAATCCCCCAGAACAAAAAACAAATTCGCAAACCCCTATTTTTGTCATTATAGGGTTTTTGAAAAAAGAAAAGAAAGAGAAGTGAGAAAACAAAAATGTGGAGAAAAGAGAAGAAAAAATGAAGGGTGTTTTACCTGCTCCTTGAAGAATTTCAGTTAAGTGAGGGTGAGAGCACCGTCAAATGAGAGCAAACACTTTGTGAGAGCAGATGTTACTTTTTTGGTATACACACTGAGGTGAAGAGAGTATTTTACTTTTTAGGGTTTCATAAATAAAATAATAAATTAAAAAAATAAAATTAGGTAGGTGGGTTGGTGGGCCAACCCGGCTCACCACGGGTTCAACCCGCATGAGCCGGGTCTAAATGAGCCGGGTTGAAATCTGACCCGCATATAAGTGGGTTGTATTTTTCCAACCCAACCCGGCCCGAACCCGTGACGGGCCGGGTTGGCCCGCGGGTTGTGACCCATTTTGACGGCTCTAGTTAGTAATTGATTTCCCAACAATCATCATACTTGCTGGTATAGAACTATATATAACAAGAAGTTGTTTTAGCATTCATTTATATAACAAAGAAAGTCCAAACATTGAGGTTCTTACCAATCAATTGCTTGTCTGAGTTGTGTGGGAGGAGGCCTGTGGAATGAGTGGAACCACAAAGCATAGTTCTCTTGCATAGACATAACAAGAAGCTGCCAATGGCGCTTGAAATTCATAATAACTTAACTATAAAATATATATATATATATATATATATATATATATATTAAAATCACATATGGAACTTTATTATGTTAATAAAGTTCACTTACCCGGATATATAAGGCAAAAAATATATTTTCTTGCCGCTTGCAAAACTTCTCATCAGATTTGGGTTGATCGTATCAAAATCATTTGATTCATGAATGGATTGGGGATGAATGAATCCATAATCATCAGAATGCCCAACTTGTTACTGACCCCAAACATATACCTGAAATCAAAAATTAACTTTGATATAAGGATACTTGATATATAAATCAATTTTTTATATAAATTATTGCTCATAGACTTACATCATCCATAGCTGAATAATTGAAATATTCAACTCTTGTGTTCCCGACGCAAGCTCTCTGACATCTTGGCTATGAAGGTATATTGGGACCTCAGAGCCTGTCCCAAATACATTAGCATCATACTCAACCTCCAAAGGCTTATCTTCAAGGATGTCAGCTAGTAGATGCAATGAAGCAAGAGGATCATCCTCAGATAGAGGAATCTTCTCCTGTGCTTGCGTCTGTTGTGACATGAAAAAATAGTATAAGTTTTGACATCAATAACCTTTAAAACTGAGAAGTGTAAAGAAGAATTTCATACCGGGGGGTCAGAAACTGAACCAACCAAATGTTTAGGCCAAGCGATAAATGACTTGAATGCTTGTTCCACAGTGAAAATCTCATCTGTGGCCAGAGGAACTGAGGCATCTGGTATGATCATTTCATCCACTGAGACCTTCACCTCATCCTCTGATAGCTGCATACCATGAACAACAGTTGCTGACTTAAACTGTGTTCCACGAGCTACCAGGACCATCTCAGTATCGTCCATGTCATCCCCTGGGACGGTTGGTGCGGAACAACTTCCTTTCCCGCTTCTCCCTGTCAGAATAAATGTTAGATTATACAAAAGATAGAAATAATTGCACATAAATGTTTATTAAGTTTACCTGTGGGAGGCACAACATGTTCCTGTTCCTCTACAGGAGATGGCACCGGGCGCATGCCATAGGTCTCAAACTGCTGTTGGAACATGGCGCTGAGTTCAGCCCTGAGCTTTGATCTAAGCTCGGCCCTGATCTCCTCTCTAAGGTCGCTCAGACCTTTTTTGTGATCTCTTGTGTCATCCTTTCATTTTGTTCTTCGTTGTATGCATATGAAGGCTGACGAGAAGAGCTCCCAAAATAATCTTTAATTCCTACTCCAGGACCTGCACCACGTACACGTCCAGGGTGCTCAGGTCGTCCAATCGCAGCAGCAAGAATATCCTGGTGACCCTTTGGAGTGAACTGACCTTGGGAGCTCTACTCAACCAAGGAATCCTGTAACATTACAAAACATCATTATTTTTTAAAAAGTTCAATGTAGTATGAATAATTACAATTATTATTATTTTAGGAATAGTGATAACTTACAATTCTTTCGGAAATTTCTCGTGCAGACTCGAAAGAGTAGGCGCCCGATGGTCTCATACGAGCCAATTCAATATTTCATGTCTAGAAGGTGGAGAAGGAGGCTGAGGGGGGCTACCACCCTGAGATGGTGGTCTAGCATCTGCCTTTTGCTTGAGGATTTTCTTCTCAAGCTTCCTATACCCACCACAAGATAATAGGTGGGGCTTTTTGTTATGAGCACTTGTTCCTTGTGCTTTGCTTCTAATTGCCTGTCACATACACTTGTTCATATGATATATATTTGTTAATGAGGAATTGAATAATATCAACTATACTAACCTGTCATTCCTTTGTCATCCGACTCTCTTTAAAAAGCCGCCAAGTCTCCTCATCAATGGACTTATATGTTCTACATGGAGACTTATGTTTAAGTTGTCCAAAGATGTATCTTGATGTCAACTTACTTTTAAAGTTTCTGAAGTTTTCAGCAACAGTTGACAAACACTTATTTCTAAGTGTTGCGACATTTGGAATGTCAAATGTCAGCTGAAATAAACATAATAAAGTTGTATCAGTACAAAATTATCAATATAAACAAATTTTAATTCAAATGATATTAACTAACTTACCAATATATCGTTCCATATGATGTTCCGATCAACCTAGGACACGTGATCAAAAGATGGAGTGAGAATACCAATCCTATCACGTGCCACTACTCCAAGGTATGATCGGAAATCATCTGCATAGGGGTTAACTGCCACACTCGTGATCACGTTCACATTCACTGGAGTTCTTTCACCACTATTCTTTCTCATCAAAAGTTGTTTCATCCTGGTGGGTCCTCAAGTGGATCTGGTAGGGGGAGCCTCATCCCCTGAAGAATGTGGATGATCAGCCATATATCTGTCAAAATAAATAGCAACATGAAATATTAATAAAAGACTTATGTAATATCATATAATTTAACAAAAAATGTAATAGTAATCATATGAAATATATAAAAGGAAAACTTATGTGATATTAATAAAATACTTATACAGAAATTGAAAATTCATACATAAAGAGTTCCATTGTCCTCATATGTATATTCCCTCATCATGATCTGACCGAATTGCATGTACATTGTCGTCAACTAGAGATTGGTCATCCAAATTTGTTGTAGTTTGCAATGAATGGTTGTCAGCAATATGAATATTAATCAGATTCTCTTCGTTAACTTCAATTTGTTTTTTGCCTTGAAGAACGACATACCAATGGTCAGATGCAGGATCTTTGACATAAAACACCTGAGATGCTTGATGAACCATGATAAAAGGTTCGTCTCGGTAACCCACCTTTCGAAAATCAACCAGTGTCATACCCGATTCATCTATTTTGACACCACTCTTATTGTCAAACCACTTACATTTGAACAATGGAACAAAAAACTTGGTGTAATCAACCTCTCATATCTCTTCTATTATACCATAATATCTCATTGATCCAAGTACAAGAGATTGATCTTTTGATGTGGAAAATTGAAGCGACTCAGCTTCTAAACTAACTCCACTATTTTGTACTGTGCTTTTATCATCCAAAGTCTTCGTATAGAATGTGCAATTATTGACTTCATAACCTGTACAACACACGACATCAAACTTCAAACCATTTGCAAGCCACAATAAAGTTTGAAAAGAATGTGGCTCTTTGTCAATTTCAGATTTGAACCAAGACATAAATGTTTTGTTATGCTCCATCAATTGTCATTTCTCTGATTGTCTTGGATTTTTATTCTTAACAATGACTTTGTGTGTTTCCAAAAAAGGGATCACCTTATCTGTGTTGTTCAATATATAAAGATGCGCTTGCAACAATTCATCACGATCTTTTGTCACCACATTCACACCTTGGATGCTTTTACTTGTAGAAAATTTATTCAACCATGATGTGTGAGGAACTCCTATTGGATTCGTTGATGTCATGTAATCTGAACAAAACTCGATACTTTCTTCAGCAATATACCATTCAATCATCGAACCTTCAGGACGATATGGATTTTTAAAGTACCCTTTCAAAATCTTCATATAACGCTCAATAGGATACATCCATCTTAAGTATATCGGTCCGCACAACTTGATTTCTCTAACCAAATGAACAAGTAAATGTACCATGATGTCAAAAAAAGATGGAGGGAAAAACATCTCTAGTTGACATAATATGATAACAATATCGCCTTGAAGTTCATCTAACTTTGTAGGATCGATGACTTTACTACATATTGACGAGAAAAATGAACACAGTCTGTTTATGGTTTGCCTAGCATTTTTGGGCAAAATTCCACGAATAGCCATCGGTAACAACTGTTGCATTAAGACGTGACAATCGTGAGACTTCATGCCAACAAGCTTTAAGTCCTGCATCGACACTAAACTCTTCATATTTGAAGAGTATCCTTGTGGTACTTTGATACTCTTTAAACAAACACAAAAACTTATTTTCTCCTGTCTAGACATTGTGTAACATGCATGGGACAAATAAGTACGTTTACCAATCTCCTTGGGTGCCAACTCTTCTCGGATATTCATGTCAACCAAATCCAAACGAACATTCACTCCATCTTTTGTCTTTCCCTGAATGTTGAGTAGTGTACCAATCAAGCTATCACATACATTCTTTTCTACATGCATCACATCTATGCAATGTCGAACATCTAACTTTGACCAATATGGAAGATCAAAGAATATTGATTTCTTCTTCCAAGGGGTCGTTACAAATGACTTCTTGGATGTTTTCCCAAATACATGATGTATTTTATTAACTTTTTCAAGAACTTGAAGGCCAGTAAGTGGATTTGGTGCTTCGTCCCTCTCTTGATCTCCATTGAATGCTTTTTTTAACCTTCGATATGGATGATTACGTTTTAGAAATCTCCGATGACGCAGATACATCGTCTTTCTTCCATGTTTCAATTGATGAGCTGCAGTGTTTTCTTCATAGATAGGACATGCTTTATGACCCTTGACACTGTATCCTGACAAATTACCATAAGCTGGAAAGTCATTAATGGTGCAAAATAACATTGCACGCATTAGAAAAGTCTCAGAAGCGAATGCATCAACTATTTCAACCCCATCAACCCACAACAACTTCAACTCTTCAACTAGTGGGCTTAGATAAACATCTATGTCATTTCCAGGCTGCTTTGGACCAGATATCATCATAGACAACATCATGTACTTCCTCTTTATGCACAATGCAGGAGATAAGTTGTAAATTATCAATATAACTGGCCAACAACTGTGATTGGTACTCATATTACCAAATGGGTTCATTCCATCAGTGGCTAAACCAAGCCTAAGATTTCTACACTCTTTACCAAATTCGGGGAATTGTTGATCTATATTTTTCCATTGCTTTGAATCAGCTCGATGACGAAGCAGCCCGTCAATTTTTCTCTCATATGCATGCCATCTAAGGTTTTTAGCATCTTTGGGATTCGCAAACAAACGCTTAAGTATGGGCACTATTGGAAGGTACCAAACTACCTTCAAAGCAGATCCATTTTTTTCTATCTGACCATTACCTTCACTATTGTTTTCTGACTTGTATCGTGATAACCCACATTTTGGACACTTTGTCAAAAATTCAAACTCTTTCCTATATAAAATGCAGTCATTCGGACAAGCATGTATCCTTTTATACTCCATACCCATTGGACAAAGAATTTTCTTCGCATCATAATTACGAGTAGGTAGTGTATTGTTGTGACTTTGGCAAGTGTACCAAATCGTTTCAAGTAGTAAAAACCGGTAAGACCGGATATCGTTTCCCAAGAGACTCGTTTAACTAGACAATCATATAATTTATAACTAACCTAGACTAAATAATGCTTCCATAATTTGGATTTTTGTGCAATTAAAGTAACTATAAAACGTAAATGATAAAAGTGATCTTAAGCACTCAAACTGTTTCACGATGCAGGAGACGACACTGTTCGTAAAATTTGTTTTTTTAACTTTCAGAAGAGAATATGCCGCGGTTCTACACTTAACCGCGACATAAAGGGGGAATCTGCCGCGGTTCTATACTTAACCGCGGCCTATTCATTTTAAAAAAAAAATTAATAATGGCATTTTTGAAATTTTTTTAACTTATATGTCGCGGTTCAGCGCCCAACCGCGGCATATACTCTGAAAATTTTAAAATTTACTCAGACCAGGGAATATGTCGCGGTTCTCTGCCCAACCGCGGCCTATTCCCCAACGTTCAGAATCCCCCCAACTGCCTGATGGGGAATGTCAGGGGTAGCAGAGGGCATATGCCGCGGTTCTCTGACCAATCGCGACATATACCCCTATAACCTCCTGACATTCCCCATTAGTCAGCCCTTGCAATAAATTAGCAGGGGAATATGCCGCGGGTCTCTGGCCCAACCGCGACATATTCCCCTGTTATTAAAATTTTTATTCCTGACGTGGAGTCAAAGGTGATGTTGACTGGGGTATATGCTGCGATTAAGTGGGCAACTGCGGCATATACGTTCGATTTATTTACAAAACTGTCACCGCGCAGCATTATGTTGCGGTTTCTGGTGAACCGTGGCATAATGTGCACTGTATATGCCTTTTTTTTACTAGTGTGTTCATCAAATTCATTTTAACATTAAATATATATACACTCAAATATTTAAAACAGATTGAAAAACATATAAATTTGATAGGCCAGTACGAATGAATATGTGTTGAGTAAATTATATTGATGGAGTGATATTGAAAGAAACATTGAATCAAAGTCCTTGAAAAGCAACATATTTTAAGTTATTTATAGTAAAATTTGTGTGAGGACCATTAAATTCATAAGAGAGCGGAAGTCGGGTGTAGGTGTAAGGATTTAGAAATTCACAAAGTGGAATTTAGGTGTGTGCGTTTGAGTGGTTCGAGTGATTTTTACGGTAGTATATAAGGAAACTTTTCAAAACTTTGAGTCAGTTTCTGTATTCATCGTTTCACTCCAATTTTCTGAGTTTTCCTTTTCTCCTCCTTTTTTCTACGAATTTTCACTTTTTTCCTATTTTGATCTTCAATCAGGCTCTATCTGAGCATTTCTAGTGTTAAGAACTTCTCTTTTCACTGATCAAGTTACGGTTTTGAAGTTGGTAAGTTCAATCTTTTCGTCTTTTGAGGTTCATGCATTTTCTGATTTACATGCAAGCATTGTTCGACTTGCATGTGTTCACCAACTATTTCTCTGACTCTATTTTTTGTCTTTGATTCTCTGGTTAGTCCTTTTTCACCGATTAGAACTTTGTAGGCTGTCTTAGAAGCTACTTGTGGCTTAAGCAAATGATGGAAGTGTAGAAATTATCTGGATTTCGAGGTAAGGGAAGCTTGTAATTTAATTATGATTCTTTTGTGTATGAATTATTGTATGTTAGTACAATTGCCTATTTTAAATTGTGGCACGATTGGATGTTTAGTTGATAAGTGAAATGTTGAAGTTTTCTGCATGTTGATAAAATATGTGAATTGGTAATAAGGGTTGCAGTATTCTGCAAAATTATTACGTGTCGCCGAGAGTCATTCGTGACCGTTTGGTTTCTTTTCAGTGTGTTTGGTCTTAACTGAATTCTCCTTCTGTAGAGTTTTAGTTAATGACTTATCGGTCCTATATTGTGTATAAATGAAAATAACATTCGGTCTAAGTATCGTTCTATTTCTACTTAGTCATCAGTCTATATAAGGTGTTTAATATAATTTAAGTCTTCAATGTTATAATTATTCTCATTTTGTAAATAATGTTCCGTTATTTCAGTGATAGGTCCTACTTATATATTTTGTATAAGTTCATAGTGCTCGGTCTTGTACTAGCACTCAATTTCTTACGTAGTGCTTGGTCTTGTATTAAGCACTCAGTTTCTCAAAAGTGTTCGACATTAGCCAATAAGTGTTTGGCCTAATTAGTATTCGGTTCTAGCCAATAGAGTTCAGCCTAAGTTAATGGGGTTCGATATGGTCTACTAGTGGTTGACATTAGCCAATAAGTGTTCGGCCTAACTCAATAGTATTTTGTTCTAGCCAATAGAGTTCGGTCTAAACCAATAGTGATCGGTCTAAGTCAATAGTAGATCATAAGTGTTCGGTCCAAGATTCAAGTTTAGGTTAGCTTTAGAATTCGGTTGATATAGTGTTCGGCTTCAAAGATGTCTGGCTCATGCTTAAGTCTTACTCTTTACATGACCGTTCGGTCATGTTCTCATATAGGAAGTAGTCTTCCGTTCGGTCTTGTTCATAGGTTATGATAAGTTTTTCCGTTCGGTCGTATTCAAGGGTTGTGAATGTTTTACTGTTCGATTTGATTTTTATTTAAATATGTTATGGATGAAGGAGTATGTTGGTATTATATTTCAAGTTGATATGAAAGAGAATTCCAAGGAGGAATGTCTCGGTGGTTTGGTTATTGAATTGGTAAAGTATGATTATGGATAGTGAAATTCACGACGTTCATCCTGAGATTCTAATAATTACCAATTCTCAAGTAGAGATGGGTAAGTCATAATGTGAGAATGGCAAGAGGTCCTAGTTCAGAGGGGATCTGGGTGAGGTATGATGGACTAACCTCGGGTGGCAGTTGAGGGGTTTCCAGTCATTACACCACCCGGGTGCAAGAGCGGTCATAAGCTACATAATCATACAATCCGGATGGTCAAGTCAATTAGTCGGTCATTGTATGCATGTTATGTTCGGTTATTTCTTAGAATGTATGTATGTTACAAATGTTTGATTGAATATATAATTATGTATGTAATTGTTTATGTTATTATGATTATTTAAATTACACTAGCTTACCCTACATTTCCTGTCTTGTCCTATGTTTTCCGTTCGGTCGACTTTTCTATTGAAATGATTATTCTGTGGATTTGAGCAGAAGATGAAAAGTGTTAGTTGGAATAAGCATTGGAAGGCGAGAATCCTGAAGTCTAGTTTAGGACAATTTAGTAATCAGACTCTATATCTTTTGTAAACCGTTCGGTTTATATAGGTTTTTGTATAACCGTTCGGTATGTGATATCTTTGTACCATTGGTCGGTTTAAACGCAATTGTTGAACTATTTGATTTATGTTCATATATTTTGTATCAGTCTTGTGATCTTTTGTAAAATTTTAAATTTTAGGAATATTTTAGGATCTCTGTAAACCCTTAATTTAATTCCATTAACTATCTTATAATATTATTATATGTTAACTCTTTTATATAGTATTTTGTTATATTCTGGGATGTTAAAATTTTTATTATTATAAAAAATTTAAAGAAACTCAAACACTTACTAAATTTATATTTTTTATTTAAATTTAATTGTTGTAAATTGTTTTAACTATTTTTTTTAATTAAATTTGGATTGTCACCTTACACCAGTTAGAAGTTGTTTCAAGTAAATCGAAACAATTTTTCCAATAAAAGTTGTTTAAATATAGAAATATCAATTTAATACAAGTTTTATTGATCCAAAGTTATTTATAATGAACCTTTCATCAATTTGTACACAATTAAACAAGTCATTTATAGGACTCATTAAAATAATACTTTTATTTATACATAAAATTACATATAAACACGTGTAGCAGCGTGGTCGTGCTTGTGTTGGACGAATAGCAATACCTGCTACAGTCTTTATATTTCAAGCGTTTTCTAGAACCAGCTGCATCATTCTCCTCTCTTCTCTCGATAACTACTCCTATCTTCTTTCTCAGGTAAGAAAGATCGCGTTTGGGAGAAAGGAAGGAAAAATCCAAAGTTAAGAAACAACGGAACTGGAATCTATCTCGTAACTACCAAACAATGTCTGCGTCCCTATGGAAGAAGATGTACGCGTTTAACGAGGATCGTCTCGACAAGCCTCGTCGTTTCGGCGTCACCGAGATTCCAATCCCCAATTTCAGTCCTTTCTCCCACAACCTTCTTCAGGTAACACAATTTTCCTTTCATTTCATCACACTCTTTTTTCTCCAATTCCGCTTACAAGGTTGCCTTTTGATCATTACTATCCATTACCATGTTCCCTATGTTGCTACAATTTTCTTTTATTAATTGACTTAGCTGTAATTATTTGTGCTATTTTGGAATGTTTATTGCAGGATATTTTTGAATCTAGGGGGGAATATGTTGATGGGTTGAAGTTATCCGGAGACTCTTACAGCTTGATGCCAAAGGCTACTATCAAGCAAGTGATTGACCTAGCCCATCAGCACGGCGTTTATGTTAGTACTGGTGTTTGGGACGAGCACGTGATTCCCAAAACTCCAAATGATTTCAAAGAATATGTGGAGGTCTCTGCCCGGCTTATTCAGTAATAAATTTTGTTATTGCATTTGTAATTTTTGTGATCTGCTTTGTTTCGTGATTGCTGGAGTAGTGGTTTGGTTGCATACATTTTTTGTGTTATTATAGGAGTGCAAGCAGTTGGGATTTGACACAATTGAGCTGAATGCTGGTTCACTCGGGATTCCCGAAGAAACCTTTCTGAGATTTGTTCGCTTGGTCAAAAGTGCTGGTCTGAAAGCTAGACCTCATTTTCAAGTGAGGTTTAATGAGTCTGATATTCCCAAAGGTCGTGATAGGGCCTATGGAGCTTATATTCCCCCAAAACCTAGATCATCTGGTAAGGACATTTAACTCTGCATTTTGTGTACGTGCCTGTCTTTCTCTCTCTCAAGTTAAACATATTTAGGCCTTCTTAGGGATACTGTATTCTGGAATCTGAATTGTACCAATAAGGTATGCTAAGAGAGTAAAATTCTATATATAACAAGTGACGTGATATAATCTTAAGAGTTTAATGGTATGGCTTTAAAGATAGTTAATGCGGTAATTAACAAGTCTACATATGTAATGATTAGTGATTGGATGAGATTGTTAAACTGTTTTACATCATTATTGCAAAACCTATTTGTAATAAAGTTTGCTCATATAATTTTGGTGAGTGCCGCAAGGGGATTCACTAATTCGATGTTGACAAGGATGATATGATATGTATTATTGTTAAATAATGTATCATACATGAACTGGCTGGCTGTTCCTTTTTTAAGGGAAATACAATGCATATAACTTGCATCAAGTGACGAATGATGAATTGAGGCTTGGTTCCCAATCAAATGACATGCAATTAATGTCAACTGAAATCAAGATTATGATAACAAACATATTGTGAACTTGTTCCTAAATTCCATCAATTTATTAACAAATATATTATGAACTTTGTCGTAAGAAAGTTCACACGGAAGATCAAATTTAAATTCAGAAGTTGAAAGGGGTTTTGGTTCCAATTCGGATAAATTGCTTAATCAGAAGGATGAATGTAGATGATATGCCTATTACGGATTCCTTCACTTTGTCAATGTATTTAGCATCAAATGGGGGGAGGTGGAGGTGGGGTCCTGTACCGTATTGCATATCTTTATTTGAATACGTTGGTGCTGGACATATTGATAGTTTTAAGTGCTACAATTTTTTGTTTTGAATGGTGTTTTGTGAAATTCTCAGTCACTACCGAAGGTTGATTAGCAATGAAAAATGTAGAATCAGTGCAATATATTGGTTAAACCTTGGTTGAATTTTTGTCCTCAGAATTTGTAGAAGATGTGGATCTCTTAATCAGAAAGGCTGAGAGATGTCTAAAAGAAGATGCGGACATGATAATGATTGATGCTTTGGGTGTTAGCCAACATGCTGATAAGATGCGTGGAGATATTGTTGCCAAGATCATAGGGCGCCTTGGTCTTGAGAAGACTATGTTTGAAGCATCAAATCAGAGAATCTCTGAGTGGTTCATCAGACAATATAGTCCAAAGGTAATACTCAACTAAATAATTTTATTTAGTTACAGTTACTAGAGAAGAATAAAAAACCTATGTTACAGATTTTGGCATTATTTTTCCGCTTTGTTCAGGTGAACCTCTGCATTGATCATTCGCATGTGCTGGACGTGGAATGCATCAGAGGACGCAATTCGGGTAGCAATCATGCTTTTGTCTTTGGCCTTTCATCGTTTTCTGTTCTAAAGTGAATGGGAATTCGTATAGCATAATAGCATCCGCTGGGATTGTTTTGTTTGCGTTACTATTACAATACAAGTCTTGAGTTGGTATGTTAATATTTCCTTTAAAGAGTGAAGATTGGGAAAGTTATGATGGAGACTGAAGTAAATGTAACATTGTGTTTCATGAAATTAATTTCCATTAACTTTGTCTTGGATTATTATTCATTGAAAAAACACGTAATCCTAAGAAATAATAAATGTCAATGGAGATAGAATACAAAAGAACAAATAAAAATAATTCCATCTTAATGTCATGTTTAATTTTTATTTTTTTTTATAAACTCGTAATAATTTACCTTATAGCATTCTAAATTATCCGTGATAATTCAAATTTTGGATTGAGTTTTAATTTCTTGTCAATCTGGATGGTTCAAGGCTTTAGCTGCATTTTTTGGGCCAATACAGAGTGTTTTTCCTTTGCTCACAGGGGATAATTTTTATTTGTGCTTGCTTTTGAGAATTAGTTTAATGTGTTATTATTTTGGTGTTATTTGTGTTTCAGAATAATAAATTTTAAGCATGACAAAGATGATTTTAGACTTTTTGCTGAACCACATTAGTTAAGCATGATTACTATTTCTACTAGATTGATGCAATTATTAGGGTCTATGTCAACCCTTAATCAATATAAGAGTTTAGTTTGTGTTGGGCAATGAAACAATTATTAGAATCTATTGATGTCATCATTAAGTATGTCTCAGAACCGTAGTCAAACAAATAATTTAATAGGATCCCAAATACAATAGCTAAACTTTGATTTCGTCCATTGAATATTTTGTTATTTTAAAATAATTAAAAAATTCTTTCTAATTTTATATTTTGATTTTTAATTTTTTAAAAAATAAATATAATTCTTTTAATTTAATTATATTAAATTTTTTATATGTCAAAAGTTTTTCATGCTAGTATTTGTATTATTTATGTTGTTTAATATATTTTCAATGTCAACCAAAACAATATATTTGACACACAAAAAATTAATATAATTAATTAAAAAGTTTATATTTATTTAATTTTTCATTTTAAAAAATTAAAATATATTAAAATTTCAACATAAATTAATTTTAATTTTACGGTCATAATTTGAATATTAAAAGATATTTAACCATTTTTTTTCAGAACACGTAAATGTACACCAATATCATTTAGTAGATTTATAAAATGAAATTTATGTAGTAAAATTAATTAGCTAAAAGATGTGTTGAAAAATGTAATGCTGTTAGCTTTTATTTTTCCAGTAAAATGGACGTTTTGTATTTCTTTAATAACTTTCCAAAGTCTCGTAAGATATTTTCGTTTACCTAAGTGCACTAACTCAATAAATTAATATTAGAATTACAATACCATGCTATTTGTTAATGTAACCTGAAAAGAAGATAATAAGTATCTTTTAAAATTAATAACGGTAATTAAATATTGTTAATTGATAACATTCTGTAATTTATTGTCTCGATGTGTTGATGTCTATTTGTTCTATAAAACTCTTTAAGAAAAGATTATTTATAAATGAAAAAAATAGAATGAGTTTATTTACAAACTAATCTATTAATTAATTTTTTGATAATATTTATAATTTTTTTATTATGTATTAATTAATTTTATCTACTTTTATACTTTTTTCCAGATCTAGTTTGGTTAGATAAGGGACCACAAAATTCTTTCAAAACTTTTGTATTAAAATTTTCCTTTATGCTAAAAAAAATTTCAACGTAATTTATTTAATGGCATTTATAATCAATTTAAATTAAACTATACAATGAGTAATGGAAGTATAGTGCTACTAATTTAAAAAATATATATAAATAGTTAGAAAATTTTGGCAGCTATGGGATTGATTTAAAATTAGAATTCTATCAATTTTTGGCGTTTAATGTTATTGGTTGAAGATGGTTCCTCTCGCATGGCATCCCAGTGAACACGAAGAGCTTTCCATATATGTTTGTTCCATTACAACCTTAAAGCTCTTCACGAAAGAAACGTTTTTTCCCGACCTACGAAATCAAGGGTAACGCTTGTTTTTCTTCTCTCTTATTCACTCCTCTAACCTTATCATCCATCATTCTTAGCCTTTTTCCGCGGATTTTCCGATCCCTTGTCTTATTTTTAAACCTTCCTATCTTGTTACGTAGGCATTCACAAAGGGGGGATTTTTTTTCCCCTACGGCTGTTGGAACAATTAATTTTCCCAAACCAGCTGTTTTGGTTCAGGCTCTTTCGTACAAGGTTCGTTTAATTTTCAGTACGTTCTTCACTTTCTGTGCATTTTGGATGATTGGTAATGATTGGGATGTGGGTTGCAGAAGATTAGATCAATGGGATTAATGTAATTAGGAATTGCCAGCGGGTTAGTTTTGATGGTGGGTGAGGTTTGTCTTAAATCTGCTATGCTGATTGATGTGTGGGATACTGATACACTCTTGCATTTAGGTGACAGACGTTGAGATTTATTAGTTAGGTTTTATTTGAGGTTTGAATAGAAATTCATTGCAGAAACTGTAACTCTTATAGGTTATGCAAAATTTGCCTTCTTGCTTTCTGTATCTGATGAAATGAGTCTGAGCTCGTGGCTTTATTTACAGCTGTGACATTTTCTTCTTGATTATGCATTAACATTTAGTTATTCCTTATTGAATTTAAGCAGCCATGATAAAAGTTTTTCCTTCTGTTTGAATTCCCTCCACGCTTTGGCACTAAATGTGAATCTAAATTTAATATAGACATATAGGGAGCATATTAAACGAACTAATCTAAATCACATATCTCCATGAATGGTTATCTTGTAGTAATTCCTCTTATGTCTTCACTTGATACCTTGCTTGTATATTATTGGATTAGATGTGTTTTTCGAAAATATAAACTTTATATTCAATTTGCAAATAATCTAATTGGAATCACGTATGCCATTAAACCTCATCAGAAAAGGTATGTCAAGAAAGACTAATAATAGTCCAAATAATACAGTTTTTGATTGAATCCAATAAAGTTGTATACTCCATATAGCTAACTAACTGCATCTAACGGGATAAGACTACTATTGTTGTTGATATTGTGCATTGAATTTTCTGACTGCTGCTATTTCTGACATGTTGTACACATTGAAGCAGTAAGTCGTACGTAAGACATTGTAGAAGCCATGGTTCTTGACTCCATTTTGTCTACTCCTGTTCTGAGGTCACCATCTTTCAAGAGGCAGTTTGCAAGGCATGAGCTGGGTAGTTGGTCAGCATTGGTGAAGAGGCACCTGTTCCTCTTATCTGCTCTTGCTCTACTAACTGTAATCTGTATCATATATCTATATTTTGCGATTACTATAGGGGCCAATGACTCCTGCTCTGGGTTGAGTGGACCTGAGAAAGTTTCCTGTCAGATGGAGCTCGTTAAGGAGGTGTCTGCAGCCAGTGGTAAACTCAAAAGGCTGAGACAATTCTGATTTCAATACTTTCCCTTTAGGTGACATGAAATCCAAATATAATTTTTCGACTCAATGTTAGTATCATATCTATTATTTATGAGAGCATTTTGTGAGCCAAGATGTACGAAATGCATGTGGAAAGCAATTTCTTCATTGCTAATTCCAGGGGTTGCTTTATTCTACCTAATATGAGATCTTTGTATGAGATCCTTGAGCGCCCTAGCAGACCAAGTGAAGCTTGACTTTCAACAATGGACTAATTTCAAACTTCTTATTTCTCTTTTTCTGTGATTCGGTTCATTTTCAAACAAAATTTGTACAACTTTTACAATTAATTCTGAGAATGATACTCCAGGATAACTTACTGCATATTGTATATATATTAGAATTAAATACTAATTTATTTTTCTTTTCAATTCAGTTATAATATTTTTTTCTCGTTTAATTTTGTTTTTATTTGAGTTAATGTTTGTTCATTTTAATCATTTTTACAATACTACTTAATTTATGTTTTACTTTTTTAAAAGAAAATAATTTTAAAAAAAATCACCTGTTAATTTAGTATCGACTAGTTTAAAATTTTAATAAATTAAAAATCATATAGAATTATAAAAATATCATCAACTATTAAATAAAAATATTATACAACATTACATTAATCAATTATAAAATAAAATGGTCAAATATATACATACATATATATATATATATATATATATATATATATATATATATATATATATATATATATATATATATATATATATATATATATATATATATATATATATATGTTAAAATAACTATTTTTAGATTTTCTTTTCTTTGTTTTTTATTTAATACTTTATATGATTTTTAATCTTTTAAAATTTTAAATCAACGGTGTTAATTTTCATCTTAAAATTTTTATTCTAATTTTAAATTAATAATAATCTGAAACAAAAAATATTTAATGAAAATGTGAATTTTAATAAATATAATATTTATATAAAAATTTAATTTAATTTCAATTTAAAAAATTGACAAAATTGATCCATTTAATAAAATAAAACTAAATTAAACAAAAGTTATAAATATAGAAATTAAATTAAATATGAGTCATATTTAACAACGTATTGACATATGTCACTGTTTTTTTTGGTATGTCACTGTTTTTTTATATGACACGATATTAGAGTGATACATAAATATATTTTTTAAATTTTAAGAAAAAATAACAAACAAATTTAAAAGAAATTAAACAATAAAATAATAAACAAAACAATAAAACTAATATATAACATACCTATCAATAATTATTTAAATAATGTTAAAAAAGGATTAAATTGATAAAAATTAGAATCAAATTAAAAATAAATATTATAAAAAAATTAAATAAACTCAGGACCAAATTAATATTTAATGTCTTTTATAATAATAAGGAATAATAAAATTATTATCCTTACAATTATAAAAAAATATAAATAATGACATATTGTATCCCAATTTTATAAATAAGTTATTTAATTTGGACTTTTTACTTTTTTTTCTTCTTTTAAAATGCTTTCTTAATTTTAATTTAATAAGATGTGGAGCATCTTAAACTATTTTTCCTTTTATCTTTATTTATAAATAAACAGATCTTTTGAAACTTTTATACTTAAATTTTTTATAATTTAAAATAATACTGTGTCATTGTATAAATTATATACCTATATAAAGAAAAAAATTCTTAATTTTGTACAAATTTTATTTTTTAAAATATTATTTTGTTTTATTTTCTATCGTTTAAATTACTTTCACTCCTCAATTTTTATTTATTTTTGTAAACTTTCAACTTTTCTCTATTCGTTTTTCTCTCCGACTAATTACTTTAAAATTCGTTCAATGCTAATTTTAAACATTTTGATAAAACTAAAACAAGATATAAATAAATAAATGATACAACTACATATCACTAAAAAAATATATTAATATATAACATATAAAAAAGATCAAAATAATTTAATTTTATCTCAATAGAAAATGGGAGGCTGTTACATTGTTGCCCATGATTTTTCGAGTAATTTTAGAATATTAGAATATAAGGGTTTTTTTTTTAATAATTGGGAAACGCAGCTGCAAGAGAGGATCTTCCTTCGGAGGAGAAATAATTGTATTGAGGGCAATGACGTCGTCGGAGGAGAAGGAAGTTTCAAACTCCAACCCTATTCGCAAAGTATCCTGCACGGCTAGCTTCGACGCGCTCTGGTTCTGCTACTGTAATAGCTATTTCCCCCAAAACCTAAATAAATCCTTATGTCTTTTTCAATTGGGTCATCCAATTTGTAGTAAAGTTCATGTTTTTCATGTTTGCAGCGCCGGTACATCAAATGCAGCAGTATTACAGGCTTGGCGTTCTTGACAATTGTTCCCGTCAATGGAAAGCCATGGTTGATTGCTTAATGCTCAAGACCAAACCCTCATCTGAAGTCCAGGTTGCCCCCTACTTCTTCCTCATTATTTGATTTTCACCAATTGTGTTTATATTCTGAGAAACTCTTTAGGTGTTAGATTAATGTCCTTTCTTTTTTCTGTCGTGCTTCATCCACTTGTGAATCTGATCTTGATGGTCTTTTTGGCTACGTTATGGGCTTTTGAAGAGGGTGGATGGTTTTTGAGAATTTATCCTCTTAAGTTTAATTGAATGTAAGTGAAAAAGAAAGGAAGAGAAACTCCTCTCAAAACGTAACTTTATACCTAACCTTAAATTCAGGGAGTTAAGATATAATGGATTTCAATTTCAATTTGAAACAAACATGGTTCATATATCATATTATTCTGTAGTATTCTTGTCCTATAATGTTATGACTAAACCACTACATTATGTGTTCACGAGATTGTAAGCAACTAAGCACAATGCTCCCTAACTTTGTCAATACCACTTTAGTGCTTAATGACAGTATAAAAATGTAGTTAGAAAGGACTTAACGTGATTTTTGTCGAGTTAGAAACTGAGGTATGAAGGGTGCATTGCTTTTTAACTGAACTTCTCCAACTTGTTAGGCACAGCCACCTTATTTTTGTGCTGGAAAAATGATGTAGAACAGTGCTGTGCAAATATCAGGGCTAAGGATAGTCTTGAATAGGCCTAATGTTCTTTGTTGTAGTGAGATTAAGACTTAAGAGGAGTCTGAGTTCTTATGGATTGTGTACTTCTGTACATATACATTTCAAATTTGGTTGTATTCTATTTCACTTTTGTGAGTACAGGGTTAAGGAACCTGCGCTACCAACTCTGGCTGATTTATCATCAAAGAAAACGGTTTCTCTTCATTGTTACTATTGCTTTTCAAATTGATGGCGATTTGCACTTGAATGAATGGTGAACAACAAAACAACAAAGCACCGTGAAATAAAGAAGAATTTTAGTTGTAATTTTTTTTAATAATGCTTGGATTAATTGTTCTTCCATGACAGTTTATCTTTCTTTTCATTTTGGTAACACATTATAACTCCTGGGTGCAGGAAATTCTGGAAACTCAAGAGAAATCAAAGTCAAAGTCACACATCTGGACTTTTCGGACACCAGAAGAAGCTTCGTACTACTGGAAAGAACTTTATGGTCATTTAGACGACGAGCCTGAATGATGAAAATAAAATTGTGCAATTAAATGTTATTTAGTACCATCTGATTTTGCCTTAGGATGAGACAATTAGAGATCAAAGGACCATGAGAGAATACAAATTACTGACCAAGTCAATTATTCTCGAAACAAATCATTATTCATATTCTTATAACATTTTCCCAATATGCTTCACCATAAATGGTAAAATTTTGGAATAAAAAATTAGAGACATTTGAAAGTTTCAGCACAACAATATTCTTACCAAACTTTTAGGGGGTACAAAAAATTCGACTTCAGTATTTGTAAACAATAATTATTCTTGTTATCTTCTTCAATGAGTGTCATTAAATAGGTTCATGAAGAACAGAAGTAGCTGTTGCAATCCCTTTTTTTGGTTGTTGATTAACTTTGAACTCATCTTGAATGTTTTCTTCTTTTATCTATCAAGCTTTGACAGTGGAGAAACATTAAATGTACTTCATGCATCATTGATTGATATTTCCCTTTTTACTCAACTTTCTTTATAGGTAATAATATTTATCTCCTTTGGTTGTATAGCTTTTTATTTAAAAGGGTGATATAAGTATATGTACTATGCGCATATAGCTAAGCCAAGGCTGAGATATGCGTGTGTCGAGATAGTTGGTGGAAATCCAGTTTAGCTTGATTCATAAGAAATATTCACACAAATTTCTTTGGTGATAGATGGTGAAGACATTTCCTACATCACAAAATTACACTCCAAGAATATTCTTTATGTTAGCTTAGTATTTATTTGTACTTATCATATCATCATCTTCAATCACTTATTGAATGAAATGGACAAATTTGCATTGTGCTTTATTGTGTCAAATGAAGCATTTGCAGTTAATATATGTACAATATCCATGAGACACAATTTTTTTTATATTTTAATATTTGTTGTATTTAAGCACATATAAAATAAAAATTATAAGGTAATGGATTTTTGCTTTAAGAAAACACGTTCTTTCAAAATCTAATAGACACATTCTAAGCATCATCTTCATATGTCAAAAGATGAATTTAATGATAAGATAAGATCGTCTAGAAAATAAGACAATCTAACAAATCTTGTTTTAAAGTTTAACAAACAAATACTTAATAAAATAATGTTCATTGATTAAACCATCTAAATAATATTCATTGATTAAACCATCTAAATAATATGCTTGCTAAAAGATAGTGTTGAACAACATAAGCAAATAATCTATGATAAGTTTGTATAAGATGTTACATAACTTACAAACAATATTTGATGAAATGCATTTAACACTACAAACTGTCCAAAACAAAGTTTTATTAAACGTTATATCTTTTTATTGTAAACTATGTGTTATTCAACAAGAACAAACCTGTGTGTTAATCGCTTAGTACACGAGACATGCTTAAACAATCTATAAAATTTAAAACAATAAATCCATGTACGTTTTGTACTTCTTTGTCTATGGGTTCTCTTTATCTGTGCAGACAATGAAAGTATCGAGTTTTTCCTTAGGCTCTGAACAAGTCGTACCGCCATCATTGCTAAAAGCATTGTTGCTCTTCCAAGATGCAACCTAACACTTGACTTTGTATCTAAACCCTACATACTCTTACCGAGCTTAACTCTCTAAGTAATAGATATTTTTCAAAGATGACTATATAAAGAAGAATGGATGAAGAGAATACAATAAGAATATCACATTGAATCTTATGTTGTTTATTCTCACTCTAAGCTTTCATCGTCTAATGCTTTCTTTATAAAAAAAGTTTTACAAGTTTTTAAATTTCTTTGTATTGAAATTATCATCTCTTCGAGAGCTTTGAATTTGTAATTGTTATTTAAAAACACCTTTATTGTGTTATATTTTCAAAAGTGAATTAAAACATTTGGTTGTTTAATTCTGTTGAGCTAAACGTTCTAGTCAGGTAGACCATTGTTGAACCAGGAGTGAGTAAACTCGTCTATCTAGGTTGGATAGTTTCTAAACCAGGAGTGATAAAACTCATTGTAATATTTTAGAGATTAGTGAAACCCTTTAAATGTTTTCAAGAGAGAACTGAACTTAACTTTGTTGGAATGAACCAATATAAAAGTAAGTTTGTCTTGTATGTTCTCTTTCCTAAACACTTTCTTAAATGCCATTTGAAAACTTAAGTGTTTAATATTTATTACAGATTGTTTAAAAACTCTATTTCACCCCCTTTTTAGATATTTTCCTGCGTTTCATTTAATGCACAAAATTATACAACAATATCATGTTTTAATATAGGTAAAAATTCTCCCAAAATTTCTCACCATATGTTTTGTGCTTAATATTTCAAATAAGCAATTATATTGTTGTATAATCCAATATACATTATTTCAAACTTGAATCAATATATCTTTATAATTTTTAAGCATATTTTTCGTATGAAATATCAATATTTGAAATTAACACAAGTAAAATAATCATACACACAAAGAAGGTTGTAATCCATTCGGAGGAGTAAGAAAATAACATGCAAGTAGAAACTGTTTGGAAGAACGATAGTAACAAAATTTAAAGGAAAAGAAAGAAGAAGAAAATAATGAGTCCCGATTCATCTTCACACATTATCACTAATAATAACAAAAATTGTCTTTGAAAATTTTCTTACAAGGGGAAAGATGAGGATATAATTCATGCATTTTTTTTTCTTCTATCTTCTCGGTATAATCATCACATCTGAGATCCAAAAACACTTTAACCATACAAAGATTTCTACCATGTAGTTGTTTCACATGATAATAAGTAACTAGTTTCATTGAAAATGTAATTTCCCATGACAACATTCGGCCTAGAATATGCTAAGGTCAAGTACATATTCTCAAATGTGATTGGGAATGACGAATCGGGTCGGAAAAGGATAGTGTTTATCCGCACCCGACCTCAAATAAAAAAACACTCGCTACCCGATCCGTTACTCGTATAGATACCCGTTTAAAAAATATCTACAACTATCTTAAAACCCGCGGATACCCGCAAATATTTAAAATATATATATATATATATATATATATATATATATATATATATATATATATATATATTATGATAAATTATTAAAATAAAAATGCAAAAAATATATAAAATATAATATAAATTAAATTAAATATAAATTAAAATTTAATTTTAAATAAATATTACCTTATAAAATATAAATTAATTTTAATTTTAATTAAATTAAACTTAATAAAATATAAATTATAATTTTATTTTTATTTTTTGCGGGTAGCAGATATCCGCGGGTACAGATAGTATAATACCCGCACCTAATCCTGATCCGTTTATAAGTGGGTATTAAAATACCCAATATCCGTAACGGATAGTAAATAACCGCGAGTACTAATTATTTGTTGTGGATTTTATCCGCGGATATACGCGGGCACAAATTTTTTTTTCATCCCTAAATGTGATAGATTAAAAAGGTATTGGATATGACCAAGTTATTCTCAGACTCGAAAATAATTGTCTCTAGCTGAGTATATGTTGATCTACCAAGCTAACATGTATTCGGTTTCTACTTGTGTGATCAAGATGACATTTTACTAACTGTATTGTTCACAATTAGACCCATTTAAGTAAATGGCTATGCACAATAATATAAATAACACATTTTACAAATTATGTTAATTACATTCATTAATTATCACATTTGTTGCTTGTTGATGTATTTGATTGACTTAAACGTTGAAGTATTCTATACAAGCATAACTTTTAACTCACTTAAGAGAGATGAATACCTCAAAGAACATGAAGTATTCTAAAATAGAAAATTATATTCGAAGTGTTTTTGGAACTTCACAAAAATATATTTCACCATGTAAGAGAAAAAAATTATGTAAGTTAACTAAGAAAGAAGATAAACAAGTTCGTGAGTTATTCAACTTATTATCCTAAAAATTTGATGGGCAGAAAGAATTTAAGTGTCAGTTTTCCTATTTTAATTGCCCTTCCAATATCATTACAAGGTGAAAGTCTAAGGAATACACGATCTCCTATAAAGAACTCTAAGGATCTTAATGTTGATCTGCTCAAGACTTTTGTTAGCTCAAAGGGTTTCATTTCTCTTGTATTAACTTGTCCTTCTTGGTCTATTGTAAGAAATATGATCCTACGTAAGACGTGTCATAACACGTCATTCCAATATTGGCTTAGTAACTCTATCAGAGACCAAATTTCATTCTAATTGTACAAGTGATCGAATATACAAATCCTCTAATAACTAAATTCTTTTTTTAAGATTTTTCATCTCTATAGGTGATATATTTAATTGAATATTAAATTATTGAATTCTAAACTTTGTAAACAAAAAGACAACAATTTTATAAACATATTATTTTTAATAATTAGCTTCTTGACTTTTTTCACTCATTTTTTAATTATCTCTTACTTTTTTTATTTAGCTTTAGTATTTAGTATGTATTAATCTTCTATTGTTTCTTTATTTTTCTTCTCTTTTCTTCTCTTTCCCTTTTTCATACCTTTCTTTTGTTCTATTTTCTTTCTTTTTTTTCCCTTATTTTCTAGCTTTGTTAAAACAAATCTAAACACACAACCCAATGAGTTTAAACTAGGGCTAAAAATGAAATAAATTTTACAATGAATCACAAAATGACCCAATGCAAATCTCTCTTTTTGGGTTAGCTTAATCACCGATTCACCGAAAAATAAGAGAAGTTCACCTATTTATAAAGATAATCTTAAATTAAATTTCAATTCTTTAATTAAAATGTATATATATATATATATATATATATATATATATATATATATATATATATATATATATATATATATATATATATATATATATATATATATATATATATATATATATACACTAGTGCAAAAACGTTGTTTAACGTCACCCAATAGACGTCGGTTTGTTAATAATCCGACGTATATGAGTGGACGGTGACATTATCGTAAATAGCTTGGTAACTTAGACGTCAGTTTCTAGACAATTCGACGTCTATGATATTTTAGACGTCCACACTGCTCCAAACAGACGTCTAATGGCCTGAGGTAGGTCAGAAGACAGTCCCGTGACGTCGGTGTTCCCGGGGGCCCGACGTCTATAGGACAACAATTAATGCTTTCACCTCATTCCCAGACGCTTAGACGTCACGTAGTCAACAGGCGACGTCTACGGCCTTAATGGAAGGTGGGAAGATAAAAAATCTTCAATTCAGACGTCGGGGATATGTGCAAGCTACGTCAACATGCCTGTAATTAATTAGATTCACCAAACTCGAGGGCCATAGACATTGGTTATAAGGGGCTCCGACGTCTATGTGCCTGTAAGTAATGATGTGCATCATTATAGACGTCGGCGCCCCATCACAACTATCGTCAACATCCCTGACAGGAAATCAAATGTCAATCATTTCAGCTTCCTAGATGTTGGTTCCCATTGTTACCTAGTAGGATTCAAAAGGTCAGTTGGAAAGTTTAACTTGGACGTAGAATTAGTAACAGAACGGACGTCTATAGTCATATAGACGTCGGCTATCTGGAGAAACCGACGCCCAGTTTCATTTTAAATAAACCGCAACTCTTCACGACATTCAGTTTCTGATATCTTCCTCTTCCTCTTCTCCTTTTTCTCTCACGACACTCTTCTTTTTCTCCCTTTCGGCACGTCTTCTTTTTGTTGCGGCATTCTATTGTTGTTTCTGATATCTTTATCGTCTTCCTCCTCTCTTTTCCTCTCTTGCGACATTGCATCCCAGGTGCGTGGTTTTCTTTTTATGCTTACCGTTTGTTAAGTCTTTCATCGATTATTATCTTCTGGTTCAACTAATTAAAATTTGCTTTCTTTGTGCTGTGTTTTAGTGCAGTTTTGTTCCTTTCTTGGGAGAACATAGTAACACATTCTCCATTTGCTAGCTACCTCCAAGAAATAGCGGCGTCTTTTGAATTTCTTTTGATCGTTTCAACCCAAAAACGACCCTGGGTCGTTGTCTAGTTTTCGTTTCACCGTGATTTTTCCCTCTTGCGGATGAAAAATGGAATTAAGCAACCACCCAGGTTCGGTTTTGGATTGAAGGGACCATAAGAAATTCAAAAGACGTAAGCTGTTTTTTTGAGGACACTAGAAAAAGGAGTCTGTGGTACTAGGTTATCCAAAGACGGGAACAAAACTGCACTAAAACACAACCACTGTATTAGACGTCGGTTAATGTGCACACCGACGTCTATAGTACCTCTTAGACGTCAGTCAGTGTAATGTTCGAAGTCTTTAGTGCCTCGTAGAAGTCGGTTATTGCGTTGCTCGACGTCTATATAGTGGCTTTAGATGTCCAGTTAAACAAGAACCGACGTTTATTGACCTCGGTCTCTGGTACTAACTAACGTC